>PVLC010016226.1:0-16181 GCA_004027655.1 Graphiurus murinus
AAAAAAAAAAAAAAAAAAAAAAAAAAAAAAAAAAAAAAAAAAAAAAAAAAAAAAAAAAAAAAAAAAAAAAAAAAAAAAAAATTAAATTTATTCCTTAACTGCTACATAAAGACATAAATATGAACATATTAATGGGGTAACATGTAATGTTTCCATACGTGTATGAGATGTGTAATGTTTAAATCCAGTTAAATATATTTATTTTCTCAAACATTTATCATTTCTTATGGTGTAAACTTTTTTTCTTTTTCTTTTTCTTTTCTTTTATTTTTTGGTGCTGGGGATTGAGCCCAGGGGCATTCTACCTCTGAACTACACTCTAAGCCCTATTTTATTTTATTTTTTTAAATTTGGAAACAAGGTCTCACTAAGTTGTTGAGAGCCTTGCTAAGTTGCTGAGGCCAGCTTCAAACCTGCAATCCTCCTGTCTCAGCCTCCCAAGTACTGGGTTTACAGGCATGCACCACCATGACCAGCTTGTTGAAAACTTTCAAGTTGTCTTTTTTTGTTGTTGTTCGTTTATTACTGGGGGTCAAACCCCGGGCATCCCGCTTGCAAGGCAAGCACTTTACCACTGAGCTACCTCCCAGCCCTGTTGAGAACTTTCAAATACTATGTTCTAGCTTTTCAAAATGTAGTGTTCATTCTTGTAATCTATGGTCACTCTACTGTGCAACAGCACCCCAGAACTTCTTGTCCCAGCCTCTTATTTTGGATGCTGGATGGTGCTACAGCTCATCTGATACTGGAATGTGTTGTAAACACAGCATGTGGGGAACCTGGTCCTTCTGGGCAGTTTGTGCCTTGGTGCCAAGTGACTTGGGGAGGGTGGCAAATCTAAGAATTGGCCTTTAATTGGAATGCTCTGGAGGCTGAGGCCTTCTTTTTTTTTTTTTTTTGCAGTACTGGAGATTGAACCCAGAGGCATTCTACCTCCGAGCTACACCCCCAGTCCTATTTTTTATTCTTTATTTTGAAACGGTCTCACTAAGTTGCGGAGGGCCTCACTAAGTAGCTGAGGCTGGCTGCAAACTCGGATCCTCCGGTCTCAGCCTCCCAAGTACTGGGATTACAAGCGTGCACTACCACACCTGGCTAGGCTGAGGCCTTCTGATTGCCTTTGTGCAGCATCTCTGCCTAGCTAAGAGAATTATACACAAGCCTTCCAGAAATTAATTAGTTTCAAGGGTAAACTAGAGTATAATGATGGGCCAATTGTGATGTTGTCAGCTATAATCTCTTCCCAGACACCTGGGTTCGTTAGGAGACAAAGAAAAGCAGAATGGAAAAGTTGGCTTCTGTTTGCCTGTTGTAATACAGGGAGGATATGATGGATAAGGTGTGTCCTCTAACCTAGAAGTTACATAATTCACCTGCAGGTGAAATTTAGGATAGTGTTTAAGCATTTTATTTCATCTCCTCTGCATTTTCTTGTGACCCTTCCCACTCTGCCCTGTTCTCAGAGTTCAGCTTCCACATCATATCTTTTGGTGTTTATGTACATATCTGGAGAACACTGTGATCTCATGTACTTGGATCTTCAAAGCATGCATCATCATTAGGTTAGGTAGGCTTGGTCTGTACAAAGGTTTGAGGAGTTATGTAAGTACATGTGAACTCTTCTCAGAATGCAGATGAAATGACTGTGTTACCTGGTGTTGGTTTTCAACTCTGCAAACAGCCATGCAGTTCTTAGATAAGCAGGCGAATGTATTGGTCAATTGTACTGGGTTCTTTCAAGGGCAGGGTTCAGGCTGGTACACATTCCTGGATTTGTGGTCTTGTGAAGAGATCTATTTGTTGGTTTTGCTTAAGAGTTTCTGAACTTTTGTGATTATTTGTGAAACCACACAGTATCACGGGAACATGTTGGACACGGTCGCTTATATAATATGATTTGAAGGCTGGGGGAATGACGCAGTGGTAAAGTGTGTGTTTAGCATGTGTTCAGAACCCAGCTGTGATGGTTAGTCTGGATTGTCAGCTTGACTGGATCATGAAACACCTAAGTTTATGTGACTCTGGGTGTGTTGCTGAGATGACTGGTTCTGGGGAAATCCTGTCCTGAATGTAGACAGCATGCTTCTGATAGGCGCAGGACCTGGATAAAAGAAGAAGAAAGCCACATGAAGGCATGCGTGGTTCTTCCTGAAGAAAGCACATCTGCTCTCATCTGAGATATCCATCTTTGGATCCTCAAACTTCACCATCATTTCTCCAGACAGTTTCCTGCCTTTCCATCTTGGACTGGTGCTGAATTAGTGGTTCCTGCAATTCTGAGATTTTAGCCCTTGGACCACTCAACCAGCTGCTGGTTCCTCCAGCTTGCCATGTGCAGTTGGAAACTTCGGACTACACCACTTTGGACTGTAAGCTGATATGATAAATCCCCTTTTACCATATATGTGGCCTGTGAGTTCTGTTACTTTAGTGAACCCTGACCAATACACCAGTACTGCAAAAAAGAAATGCTCCCTTGATGGGATTTGTAAACTCTGAAATGTCTTTTAGTACCTCAATAGTAATGGAAGCCCCCACCCCATCTACCTGAAATCCCCCAGCAGTGGCCTCACCATCTTCCTAGTTCCCAAAGTTCTAAGGACAAAAGATACCTTACCTTTTTCCCTTCCCTCTTCATTCATTAAGTCCTGTCAGTTTTTCATCTTGAAATCTCTTTTACTGCCATGCTCTTAGTGTAGGCCCTTGCCATTTCCTGTTTCACTAGTTCCCCAACTGGTCTCCTGGAGGTTGTAATTCTTCCTCTGGATTCCTCCCCACCACCTCATGAGATCTCTCCATGGTACCATTGTTAGATTGATCTCAAAGGCCTGCTTTTATCATCCTTGCTCCGCTCAGGAATTTGGGGTGTGGTGCTAGGGATTGCGGCCTAATGCATGCTAGGCATGTGCTCTACCACTAAGCTATACCCCAGCCCTTCTTCAGAATTTAAAATCATTCCCACTGCTTTATAGCTGGGTATGTGTTTTTCTTCTTCATCTACTTCTATAAAGGATATAAAGTGGCTTATAATAAAAGGAGTCTAATTCCTCCCTCCATAATGGCAATATGGTTGGAATAAAGTATGAATTCATTGAGAACAGGGAACTTCCCATTGCTTCCGTGAGTTTACTCCAGAACCTGGAATAGCACCAGCCGTAAAATGGACACTCAATAAATATTAACTAGCTGGGCATGGTGGCGCACGCTTGTAATCCCAGCATTTGGGAGGCTGAGACCAGAGGATCCGGGTTTGTGGCCAGCCTCAGCTACCTACTGAGGCCCTCTGCAACTTAGTGAGACCCTGTTTCAAAGTAAAGAATAAAAAATAGGGCTGGGGGTGTGGCTCAGAGGTAGAATGCCCCTGGGTTCAATCTCCAGTACCTCAAATAAATAAATAAATAAATAAATAAATAAATATTAACTAGATGAATGGACAAATAAATAAATATGGCTTCTTTCGCCTAAGTTTTTTTTTTTTGCGATACTGGGGAGGATTGAACTCAGGGGCATTCTACCTCTGAGGTACACCCTCAGCCCTATTTTTTATTCTTTATTTTGAAACAGGGTCTCACTAAGTTGCAGAGGACCTCACTAGATAGCTGAGGCTGGCCGAGAACCTGGAACCTCCCGTCTCGGCCTCCCAAATGCTGGGATTACAAGCGTGCGCCACCACGCCTGGCTTAGATTATTCTTAACTATGGCTATGATAGGATTATAGTTTTCCATCTAGCTATGAAATTTTATGTTTCAGATTCCTTCTGTAATTAATCACTTTAGAATTGAGGAAGAGTGTTGAGGTGTTTCTAGATCTTTCTAGGCCAGTTACGTGGATGCCAAAGACTCTGAACCTGTGATCTTCCAGACATGAGTAAATTTGTTTAAGAAATTCTAAGCCAGGCATGGTGGCATACACTTGTAATTCCAGTACTTGGGAGGCTGAGACAGGAGGATTATGGGTTCACAGCCAGCCTCAGCTACTTAGGTTCTCCGCAACTTAATGAGACCCTGTTTCAAAATAAAAAAATAGGTCTGGGCATGTAGCTCAGAGGTAGAATGCCCCTGGGTTCAATCCCCAGTACCACAAAAAAATAAAAAATTAAAAAAAAATTCTAATGAAAATAAATAGAAGTGTAGGCTTCAATGTCACTTGGACATCAGGTCCTGGGCTGGCTGTTCCTGTCTGTGTAATCATCATAACACATGAGCAGGGTTGGTGGTGGGACTGAGGCTGAGTGGCACTAATGTGCCCAGGGTCCCATGGTATGTAAATGGCAGGTCTGGGCTTTTTTTTTTTTTTTTTTTTTTTTTTTGCAGTACTGGGGATTGAACTCAGAGGCATTCTACCTCCGAGCTATACCCCAGCCCTATTTTTTTTTATTCTTTAATTTGAAACCGAGTCTCACTAAGTTGCGGAGTGCCTCACTAGGTAGCTGAGGCTGGCCGCGAACCCGGATCCTCCGGTCTCAGCCTCCCGAATGCTGGGATTACAAGCGTGCGCCACCACGCCCGGCTTAGGTCTGGGCTTTTGAACTAGTGAAAAGACCAGATTCTCATGGTTCAACTGACTTGTAAGTTTATTGACTTTTAAGTCTCATGCTTTCTCTAGCAAAACCAAAAGCTATGAAAAGTACTAAAAGCTAAGATCCCCGGAATTGAGAGGAGAATCCTGGGAGGCAAGTGATTGTACCAAAAAATAGGCAAGGGAAGCTGTTGTGATTGAGCACAAACCTTACCTCAGAACTTCCTAGAAGTCAGGGCAAAGAAGCAGGGAATTGCACAGTAAACATTACCTAAGAAAGGAAGATCTATTTATCAGAAGAACTACTTTTCCTGGGCTTTTATATAAGGACCATTGAATAAAGCAACTGGCAGCAGCCCCTGTGCTCAGCATTTGCAGAGCCCCTTGTAGAGTCTGGCTCTCTCAGGCACTGAGACTAGTATGTAGACCAGACCAACAAGATGAAAGATGATGATGGCATAGGCCAGGGTGGAAGGAATGTTCTAAAGCACAGGAGGCTGGGTATGGTGGTGCACACCTGTAACCTTAGTATTTGGGAAGCTGTGACAGAAGGACCATGGGTTCAGGGCCAGTCTCAGCAACTTAGTGAGGCCCTCGGCAACTCAGTGAGACCCTGTTTTTAAATAAAAAATTAAATAGGGCTGAGGGCGTAGCTCAGCGGTAGAATGGCCATGGGTTCCATCCTCAGTACCACCAAAACAAAAAAAACTAAAGGAGCCCTCCCTGGGGCCCATCTAGGTAAGGGCCTGTGGCTTTAGGCCCAGCAGTAATACTGTATGGGCAGCTCTGCAGGGATGGGACTAAGATAACAGAATCACAGTAACACATTGTAGCAGACAGGGTAAAGCTTGAGGAACTGGGGGAGTGAGAGGGAAGAGATGCTCTGCCTGAGTGGGAGGCAGCCAGTCCCAAGTGGAGGTACTGGGGTGGTTAGTACCTCCCATATGCAATGTCCTGCCATTTTGCTATGAAAGTAGAAAAGTGGCTTGCCTTCTTGCCCCTTAGTGGGTGCTGTATGGTGAAGTGTGGATCAGTGGCTCTGATCTAAGACATCTTGTTCCTTTAATACTCAACACAAATATTGAGCACCCATGCTGTGCTGGGCCCGAGGAGCACCAGAGATACAAGTGTGCAAGATAGCACCAGCCACATACCACTCTATGCCATGTCCTTTTCTGGAGATTAATCTTGAGCAATATTATCACTTGATAATATTGGGCCAGGAGATCCATTTTAAAATGAACCCCCGATCATTCAAGGAAGCAGCATCTAACTCTGCCTTGTTCTAAAAGGGATTTGCAGGTGTACAGATAGAGCAGCTTGAGTGCCAGTTAGTCTGGGTTTGAATCTTTGAACCATACTTCTATCATTTATCAATTTCCTTGGTTGGATTAGGTTTTTTTTTTGTTTGTTTGTTTGTTTGTTTTGGTAGGTACTGAGGATTGGCCCCTAGGTCAGGTGGGGTTGTGCCCTTGAAAGAGATTGTAGGGCCCTCTTGCTTCCTGCCTGGAGATGTGATCTCTTCCACACACACATGCCATTGCCCATGAGGTCCTCACCAGAGCTAAGCTGATGTTGGCATCATGCCCTTTAATCCCCAGAACTATGAGCCAGCAAACCTCTTTTCTTTATAAAGTTGCTCCACAGTAGGTATTTCATTGTAGTAATAGAATATGTACTAGTATATGGGGCCTAGAGAATTTTCCTCCCAGCCCCTCCAGCCCCTCTTCCAGGTGTGCTGTGTGATGTGGTGGGTGACTTTTCTAACCAGAAGCCACAGCAGATGCAGTGGAACAACGGTTCTCACGATCCAAGCATGTCCCCACAGCTTGCTGCAGACAAGCATGCAGCTCTGTTGGTGGTATGTGTCCGCTGGAACATTAAGCCATTAGCCCAAAGGAACATCTTCGTGTGGGCTTGCATACTTGTCCTGAGCAGCAGGCAGAATGGGACCTCAAGGCAGCACCAAGGGATTTTGTCTCCCTAACCATGAGAGAACATGTTTTCATAGTTTGGACCTGGAATGTCCCCCAAAGTCCCAAGTGCTCTGGGTAGGGCTTTGGGGAAACGATTGGCTCGTGAGGGCTCTGACCTCAGTGGATTCGTCCATCGATGGCTGCATGGACTCCTGGGTTGGTGGGTCCTAGATGGAGGTGTGCCCTGAAAGGGTTTATCTCTCTCCAGCCCCTTCCTCATTCTCACTGCTTCCTGGCTGCCATGAGCAGAACAGCTTTCTTCCACCCTTGCTTCTTGGCCATGATATTCTGCTCCACCTCAGGCCAGAGCAATGGAGCTGGCCAACCATAAACTGAGTCCTCTGAAACGGAGCCAAAATCTTTCCTCTTCTGCATTGTTCTTATCAGGTATTTGGGTCTCAATGACAAAAACCTGACCAACACAGTGGTCAAGGCAATAAAAAACTCGCTTGGTTAATGGTTTAGTGCCAATGGGCAATCTTGTAAACTGTATGATAATTGTGGATGCTTTTATAGGCACCACAAGATAGTCTTCTGTCTTGTAGCAGCGCGATCTAATTATCACTGACTTGTTCATGTTGTAGAATTGAAAAGCATGATGTTACTCTCCAGACACAGGTCACAGAGATGGACTAGAATTGGTACCCAATACACATTTGGTTGACAACAGTCTATGATGCGTACAGTGACTTAACCTCAAGGTGAAAGCAAGCAGATCTGGGAGGGCAGTCAAAACAGTGTCATCTGAGGCCTCTGTTCAGTGAGCCTGGCCTGATCCCTGGATGACATCTGGACTGTCTTCTAACAGTACTTTTAAATCCTGGCAGCTTGTAGAGAGGCAGCCTGAACCTACCTGCTGGACAGCAGAAGGCACCACCTCCTGAGGCTCCCTGGTTTTCCTGTTCAGAAGCTCAGAGTTTTATGGAATGGCACAGCCCACTGCTGGCTAAATCTGTGGCAGCTGTAGTCAGCATAACCACTAGGATCATTGTGAGCCAGGAGTTGAGTGACCCCCTTCCTTGTCTAGGGTAGCAGTGATAGCTAGGGTTGCAGCAGAAGAATCTTAGAGGGTCTCACAAGGTCTTTGCTTCTTGCCCTGGAAGTTGCTCAGTGTGGAACCTTCAGTAGTTTGCCTAGCTCTTAGGTCTTAAAGAAAGAACTTGTAAGCCAGGCGTGGTGGTGCACCCTTGTAATCCCAGTACTTGGGAGGCTGAGACGGAAAGGTCTGGGTTCCCAGACAGCCTCAGCTACTTAGTGAGGCCCTCTGCAACTTAGTGAGACCCTGTTTGAAAATAAAGAATAAAAAATAGAGCTGGGGATGTAGCTTAGAGGTAGAATGCCCCTGGGTTCAATTCCCAGTATTGAAAAAAAAAGGACTTGTATAAAGTACCTAGCATAAGCATAGGTGTCAAGTAAATGTTGGTTCCCACTGTTTGGTTCCTGCTGAGTGAGCCGGCAATAAATTTAGTGCTGCATTGGGTAGTCAGGTCTTTCTCTTCTGCAACTCTGAGTGCCTTTTTAAAATTTTTTTTTTTAAAGGACAAAAGGTGCTAACCCTCATTTCTTGGAGAGTATGAGGAGGAATCTAGGTCATCAGACGTTCATGTAACACTTGCCTGGGTAAATGTTCACTTGAACAATGATGCAAAATGAGGCAGGAGTATATAATATGTGTCCAGGGAAGCTGATAGGAAGGCCTTGCAGTAAGATGCTGCTGGATTTTTTTTTTTTTTTTTTTTGGTGGTCCTGGGGATTGAACCTGGGAGCATTCTACCTCCACACTACACCCCCAGCTGTATTTTATTTTTATTTTGAAACAGGGTCTTGGTAGGTTGATGAGAGTCTCACTACCTGCTGAGGCTGCCCTCAAACTTTCGATCCTCCTGTGTCAGCCTCCCAAGTACTTGGATTATAGGTGTGCATCACCATGCCTGGCTTGTAGTTGTTTTTAATTTTTAACAAATTTTATGCTTATAGGAAGGCTGCAAAATGGCATAGTTTCCTTATATTTTTCACCAAGCCTCCCTAATGTCAAGATTTTACATAATCATACTAAAATGATCATAACCATAAATTAATGTTGGTACTACACAATTAACTAAGTCTGACATTAGCAAACTTGTTTTGTGAAGGACTAGATAGGAAATACATGAGGGTTTGTGAACCATGAGGCCTCTCACAACTATTCAGCTGTTGTTTTAGCAAGAAAACAGCCATATACAAGCAAGCATGTAAATAAATAGATGTGGCTGTGTCCAATAAAACTATGTATAAAAATAGTTGGTGGGCTTAATCTACAGGCCATACTCTGCCAATCCCTGGCTAAAAACTACATGCCTTATTAGAATCTCACCCATTTCCTGCTGATGTCCTCTTTGTGCTCCAGAATCCTATCCCACCTTATATTTACTTTTCATGTCTCCTTAGTAACCAGTCTGCAGCAGTTCCTTAGCCTTTTATGACCTTGATGCTTTTGGAGAGGACGAGTCAGTTGTTTATTGTAGAGTGTCACTCAATTTGAGTTTGTCTTATACTTTCTTACAAGTGGAGCAAGGTGATGCATTTGTTGCAAGAATACTACAAAAATGAGGTTGTGTCCTCAGTGCATCAAAGGGTTTATCACATTACTAGTGGTGTCTACCTTGAGCTCTCGGTTAGGTTGTTTTCCACAGGGTTTCTCCACTGTAAAATTACTATTTCCTCCTGAGTAGTTAATAAGTATTTGGAGGAGATACTTTGAGACTATGCAAATCCTATTTTTTTTTTTTTTTTTGTGGTACTGGGGATTGAACCCAGGGACATTTTACCTCTGAGCTACACCCCCCAGCCCTATTTTTTTATTCTTTATTTTGAAACAAGGTCTCACTAAGTTGCAGAGGGCCTCACTAAGTAGCTGAGGCTGGCTGTGAACCTGTGATCCTCCTGTTTCAGCCTCCCAAGTACTAGGATTACAATCATGAACCACCATGCCTGGCTTGCAAGTCCTATTTTTACTTACTAATTTTTTTTAGCCCATCCATTGATAGTTGTGTGCAAAAGTTACTACTGTGGTGTTTGTCTAATAGTAATAGTACTTCCCTCTTTTCTTCTACATTTATTGGTTGGAATTCTGCCTTGAAGAACTGTCCCTTCATTCATGTATTGTTTAATTATTTGTTTTTGTTTTTGTTTTTGTTTTTGTTTTGCAGTACTAGGGTTTGAACTCAGGGGCCTTCCACCTCCGAGCTATACCCCCAGCCCTATTTTTTATTCTTTATTTTGAAACCAAGTCTCACTAAGTTGCGGAGCGCCTCACTAGGTAGCTGAGGCTGGCCGCGAACCCGGATCCTCCGGTCTCAGCCTCCCAAATGCTGGGATTACAAGCATGCGCCACCACGCCCGGCTTGTTTAATTATTAACATATCTGTATGGACTTAAAAGTTTTTATTCTATGGCTAAAAATCTAAAACTCCACTAGCAATGAATAGTCTACAGAGGTAATTAAGAAAATCATTCCAGCCCAGGGTGGTAGCACATGCTTATAATCCCAGTCCTTGGGAGGGAGGCTGAGACAGGAGGATTGCAGGTTCAAGGTCAGCCTTAGCAATTTGGCAAGGCCCTCCACAATTTAGTGAGACCCTGTTTCAAAATAAAGGTAAAATAGGGCTGGGGTTATAACTCAGAGGTAGAATGCTCCAGGGTTCCATTACCAGTAGCCGCCCCCTCTCCCCCGCCCTCACACACATACAAAGAAAGAAAAAAAAATCATTCCATTTCTAATAGAATCCAAAATAATAAGATATTTAGGAATAAATTTAAACAACTAGGCAGAAAATATTTTACACTGAAAAATATAGAACACTGCTAAAGCAAATAAAGAAAACCTAAATAAATGGAAAGACATTCCATGTTCATGGAATGGAAGGCAGTATTATTAAGATGGCCAGGATCACAGGGCAATGACTCTTAAGCCTGTACAGCATTTCCTTTAGGGGTAATGAGGAAGTTCTAGAATTAGATAGTGGTGATACTTTTACATAAATGCCACTTCAATATATACTTTGAAATAGTAAAATTTATATTATGTGTATTTTGCCATAATAAACCTTAGAAATTACCACTCCCCCTCAATCCAATAATATAATGATCTATTTAGTGGCTCAGATTATTCTAGTTTTATCCATTAGGAATTCTTTTGAGTTGTTTCAAGGTTCAACAGCCCCATATTTTCTTGAGCATTTCTTTGATTTGTGGCACAAAGATGATATCCTAATATCACCCATTTCTGAGCCTGGCGTGAACCAAAGTGGTCAGGGAGGACTTCCTGATTGAAGGGGCACAAATGGTGGGTGATGGGGGGGAGTGAGATGACACAAAGACCTGATGAGAAAATTGGCCATGGCTTGAAAAAGAAAACTAGCTCAAACATTGCTCTGCCTTTTATACTTTGTATGGTTTGGGGCAAATCTCAGCTTCTGTGGTCCTTTTCTTGTCTACAATGGAATAGCACCCTCATTAATCACTCTGATAGGGTTGCTGGGATGGCGATGTGTCGCACAGCACATGACGCATGGCAGATGCTTAAGGGGCACAGGATTCCTTCTCCTTCCCGCCTGTTTTCTTTGGGGTAGGAGTAAATTAAAAATAACTAGTGTCATCTCACCCCCAGATCTTTGTTCCTAGACACCGTTCTCCAGTGAAAGGAGCCAGAGCTGCTTTATTGTTACATATTACAACCATTGAGCATATCAGTGCCTCCAATTTCACTCCAACCCCACAACATTCATTCTTTGTTCTCTCTTTCCATATATGTAACTCCCTCCTCCAATCCAGCTCCCATGCATTTGTTAATTTTGGAAGTAGCACACAAATACCAGTTATCTCAGTATAAAAGGACAGACAAGCCGGGCGTGGTGGCACACGCTTGTAATCCCAGTACTTGGAAGGCTGAGACAAGAGGATCACAGGTTGGTGGCCAGCCTCAGCTGCTTAGTGAGGCCCTCTGCAACTTAGTGAGACCCTGTTTCAAAATAAAGAATAAAAAATAGGGCTGGGGGGTAGCTCGGAGGTAGAATGCTCCCCAGGTTCAATCCCCAGTACTGCAAAAAAAGAAAAAAGAAAAAATTTGTCCATTTCATCTACATTATCAAGTGTTAGCATAACTTACTCATAATCTCCCGTGCTAGCCCTCTAATGTCTGTAGACTCTAACAATGTCCCCTCTTTCCCTACAGTGGTAATTTGTGCCTTTGTTTTCTCCTGACCAGTCCACCTAAAGGAATCCTATTTGAAGGCCATTTATATATCAAGAAATATAAAGATTCAAATCTAAGGAGGAATTTGAAGATTTTTCTAAAAAGAAAATTTTTTGTAAAGGTGCTTTCTAAATGCATCTAAAGATGCTTTCCCTAACATAATTTAGGGAGGACAAACTGACATTCAATTCAAGTTCTACCTCTTAACCTCTTAAGCCCTCTCCAGGCTCTGATTTCACCCTCTAGAAGGAGATAATAGCCCCTCTGTGGAGATTTCCCCACTTCCCTGGGGCAAGCTCCTCTCTGCTTGGTCTCCATCCTCACAGAGCTTGGTAAGCATTTATTTTTTATAATTTCTCTCTGACAGCAGTAGACCACTAGTACAGCCAAAGAAAATCTCATTATAAAGGATCATCTAGCAACCTGAAAAATGTTTTAAGAAGAATACTTTTATCAGTTTCTTATTAGTACTATATATATGAGTATAATATTACATTTATGTATGGAGGGGAAATGAAGGCAAAATATATAGAGAAAATAGCTATGTGAAGAGTCAGATCATCTGGTCTGAGTTTCTATCCTTCAACCTGTAACACTTAAGCAGTGAGACTTGGACATGAGGTGGTGAGTTCCCCGTCCCTGAGATCCAGGAATCTCAGGTCAGAGACTGGAGTTCTTCCTCCAGCAATGTCCCTGGAGCCTAGAGTATGGCTCAGCAGAAAGGTCAGCTGAGGTGCCTGGGCAGGAAGCCGGATCTGCGAATTCCTTTCCTGTCTGCCATGGATTACAGGTACCGAGGAAACAGTGAAAGCGCCATCAGGGAACAGCATGTTTTCTCTCTGAAGATGTGGCTGGTTTGAAAGACAATGTAGACAGGACCCTGGCTGCTCTGGGCAACCAGGAGACACAGTGTGTTCATTTGCCCCTAAAGCTGGAAGCCTGGCTCTGCTTGAAGCACAGCCTGCTCTTAGGACCAGGTTGTTGTTGTTGTTTGGTGTGTGTGTGTGTGCGCGTGCGCGCGCATGCTGGGGAACCCAGGGGTCTTCTACCTTCAAGCTGCACCCTCAGCCCTATTTTATTTTTTGTTTGGAAATAGGGTCTTGCTAAGTTGCTGACAGTCTAAGTTGCTGAGGTTGGCATTGAACCTGAGATCCTCCTGCCTCAGCCTCCCAAGTACTGTACTGGGATTTGTAGGAGTGTACCACCATGCCTGGCAAGGGACCAGTTTTTTAACTGAAAGAGTTGTTAACCTCTCCCTGTCTCTCCACCTCTTTCCTGAGTCTTAAGATCTGCCCCAGGATCATGTATCACTGTGCCCACCATCCACCTTGTCTTTCTTTAGCTCTTATTTAGTATATGTGTTTCAAAGGGCTGAAAGGAGATCCAGGAATCTCAGGTCAGAGACTGGAGTTCTTCCTCCAGCATTGTCACAGATCAAACAGTTCAGTTTAATGAACGTTAATATAACTATTAACATATAATATAATGTTAATATAACTGGTCTGTGGCCCAGGCCCTTAGGGTGCAGCACCTTCTCTGTCACTAGAGGCATGTTACCCAGCCTCTGCTGCTATAGCTCCTGGCCATAGTTCATTCTATTTTTAGACCCTTTTGTCAGGAAGGTCTTGCAGGAAAGCCCGTACATTTCTATCCTCTGAGATGACTCGTTGACTCTGAATCTTCTTTTCTTAGGGTCACCTCTCCAGTCCCTTTACTGTTCCTCATGTGACATGTTTTGTGAACCACTCCCGCCTTGGGACTCTGATTGTGTTGTGGTTTGTGACTGATGCTGTGTGGAGCCCGTTTGTAATTCTGTCAGTGAGCCCCAGCACACCTTTCATGTTAGGGGTTGTGTTGCCCTTGGCCTGTCCCATTCCCCTTGTTGTTAAAGGTGGAGGGGCTGGCACCATCCTCACTGCAGGCTTGCTGTGTGTTGGGGTGGGGGGCAGGCGGTTCTGATTGCTCTTGGAGTGTTCTTACCATACTCTTGTCCCTTATTTCTGCTTATGCACTAGAAGCAGAAGTGAACTTCAGAACCATTCTGTCCAGAATTTGAGGAAACCAAAGCAAGTTCCCTAGCTTTCTGGAAGAAAACATTTCTCTTTTCTATATTTTTTATGCAAAAGTCTGTGTTCTTTTCCATATTTTTATACAAAATTAAGGTGGCAGGGTGGTCAAGAGGACCAACCACTGTGAACCTCTATGAAATACATTGTGCCTAGAAATCTCCGTGAGCTGCTCTGAGTAGTGTTACTGAATTAAACCCATGGATGACCCTGGAGCACGTTGCAAGGGCTCCGGGAGGCTGGAGGTTGGCCTCACTTGTCGTTTGGCCCAGGTGGTCAAGGTCCCAGAGATGCTGCCAGAAATTGCAATGGTCAGCCCCTCGGGACTTAGCGGGACATGTGAGAGCAATGCCTGCTTTCTGCCAAGTCACGCTTTCACTGGTCTAGATCCAGTGACCACCTTCTTCTTTCCCAGCATTGTGTCATTCACATGCCAGTCGTGTGTTTCCAAATTAAACTCTGTTATGTGAGGGAAAGGCCGTCAGCTGAGGGTGCTGGGCTGGAGAGGGACAGGTGCCAGAGAACGTTCCTTAAGATGCCATAGTTAAGCCTCCATGACTATAGTGGCCTTGCTGGTGCAGGTACCATCTCCAGTGGCAGCCTTCTAATCATGCCACCCCTCACTCAGTTGTCCCTAGCTGTCCAGGCCCCAAAGACCTCGGATTGGCCTGGTCTTGGCCCCTTTTTCAAAGATCCTGTGTAGCTGGCCATGTGTATACTCTGGCATGCAGATGTACAGCACTCCCCTTACTCTCTGCTGCAGTTGCACCAGATCCTGTCGGTCTTGTGTGTCATGCTCCCTCTGTTGGGACTCCTCTCATCCCCCAGATCTGACTGGGGGCCCTGCTCATTCTTCAGGACCCAGCTCTAATGCTGCCCCAGTGCTTCTTCCTTGAGTGCTTCACACCACCTTGCCCTCCTCTTCCTCAGAGCGCTGTTTTCCCCACACCAGACCCTGCATGGTATGATCACTGCTGGGATATGTCTGCCCTTCCTAATAGGTGGAGTGGCGCTCCTGTCTGATATGTGCAGGCAGGTGCTCCTCGGCCATTGGCTAGCAGGATAAACCGAGAGTGATGGAACACATGCTGCTACATGACATTTTGTATCTGAACCTTTTCAAGGTTAAGTGGAAGCTCCTCAATTATGTAGTTAAATGGGCGTGGTGGGGCACGCTTGTAATCCCAGTACTCAGGAGGCTGAGACAGGAGGATCGCAGGTTTGTTGCCAGCCTCAGCTATTTAGTGAGGCCCTCCTCAACTAAGTGAGACCCTCTTTCAAAATAAAGAATAAAAAATAGGGCTGGGGATGTAACTTGGAGGCAGAATATCCCCGGGTTCAATCCCTAGTACCACACATACACACACAAAAAAGGGGAATTTTCTTTGTGCTTGTATTAATATCTGGTGAACACTGCTGGAACTATTGTTTGAACTCAGAAAATTGTGTAAAAATTTGTGGGAATAGGGTTCTCACTTCATTTTACCCTTGATAGTCCAGGAATTGTATAAAGTATCTTGACATTACTTAGGATTCAAACAATGTTTCTTTCCTCCTCTTTTTTTTTTGGTGGTGGTGGTACTAGGGATTGAACTCAGGGGTGTTCTACCTCTGAGCTGCCCACTCAACCCCCAGCCCTATTATTTAATTTTTTTTGAAACAGGGTCTTGTTAGGTTGCTGAGAACCTTGCTAAGTTGCTGAGGCTAGCCATGAACCTTCGATCCTCCTCTCTCAGCCTCCCAAGTACTGAGATTACAGGTGTGGGCCACCATGCCCGGCTGTTTGTTTCATTGAAATGACTTTACCACAGTATAAGTTTCACATGTAAGTACTTTTTTGCCTTGTAATTTTAGACTATCCTCCTTAAGAAACATCAAATCTATAGCAAAAGCTAATTTCCAAAGCCATTCATTGTTTAATAATAGCAGCGGAAGGCAATTCTTATCATTTAGAATAATTTCAGTATATATATAACAACAAAACCTCAGTAGATGATTCTTGTGGCAAAATGGAGAAGACAGAAGAAAGAATCAGTGAACTTGAAGGTAGAACAGTGGAAAGTACCCTATTTGAATAACAGACAAACCAGAATGGGGGCAGAAGAAAGAGAGAGGCTCAAGGTCTTGTGTGGTCAAGGACAAGAGATCACTGTAGCCCCAGAAGGAGAGGAGACAGAGATAGGGCAGATCTGAAAAAGTCTTCAGGTAATGCTGAAAAGCAAACAAACCCCAAATTTGAGTAGGCAAAAATCTAGTGATTTAAAATGTTGAGTGAATTCCAAACAGCATAAACCTAAAGAAACCCGTGCTAACATCTTAGTTTGGATGGTGAACTTTCTGGACAGCCTGGCCATAAAGGAATCTGAGTCACCCTTTTGGTCCCTGCT
>PVLC010016226.1:16281-35938 GCA_004027655.1 Graphiurus murinus
TTTTTGTGGCACTGGGGATTGAACCCAGAGGCATCCCATCTTTGAGCTACACCTCTTGTCCTATTTTATTTTTATTTTGAAACAGGGTCTCTCTGAGTTGCAGAGAGCCTCACTAAGTAGCTGAGGCTGGCCACGAACTTGTGATTCTCCTGTCTCAGCCTCCCAAGTACTGAGATTACAAGCATGCACTACCATGCCAGGCTACTATCCCCTTTTCAGAAAAAAAAAAAAAAAAGAAAAAATTCAGTGCTTCTCCACTTCCACTGCCCCCTTGTTTTTATTCAGTGCTCCCCAATTATACCCAAGGCTACTACCGGCCCCCCATGGATCCAGCACACTGTGCCAGGAGGGCAGTATTGCAAACTTTGGGATCTATGCTCTAAACTTTGGTGGAGTTGTGTGAACCCGAGCAGACTGTTTTTTTCCCTGCATCTGGGATGGGCACCAGGTGTCCTGAGTTGACAGTGGCCGCTGCTGGGTGATACATGCTGACAGGGCCAACTGAATTGTCTGCCTTCTCCTTCCTTCTCTGCTTTCTTCTTGCTGCTTTGCTCAAGTGACTGACTCATCCTGATGTCAGTGTTTAATGACCAGAAGTACAATAAATGCAAAGTCATGAGTACTTCTTAGCAGATGATCTTTGCTCCAGTGTTGTAAACAGAGAACCCTGCAGTTCTTGCCAGGTTTGCCCTTTCCAAAACTGGAAACACTCCTGCCAGCGTCCCCTGGCCTCAGTGGCCAGTGCTTTTTCCGTCTTCCTTGCACCGCAGTATACTAGACTGGAGTTGCTGCCCTTGGCCCTGCTTACTTGGCAGAAACTGAGAATTTGAAATGAGGAGGAATAGTGATCCAGCTGTGCTTGTACAGTCAGTCTTCCACACCTGCAGGTTCTGGGTTCATGATTCAACCAACTACAGATGGAAAATATGGAGGGAAGAAATAAAAATAATACAATGAAAACTATAGTATAACAACTATTTATATAGGATTTACATTTACACAATATCAGGTATAAGTCATTTAGAGATGACTTTGAGTATACAGGAGGATGTGTGTAGGTTATATGCACATACTCTACCATTTTATATAAGGGACTTGAGCATCCAAAGATCTTGATATCTTTAGGGGGAATCCTAGGACCAATTCCTTTGAATACCAAAGGACACCTGTATACTCTTTGCCCTTCCCTGTATGTATGTTGTGTTTTATAATAAAAATGAAAACTTATGTGGAGTCCTAAAAAACCAAATCAGCTCTGCTGTATTCTGGGTGGGGGAGGCCTGTGTGGCTGGTCTTTTGACATACCCCTTTTTCTATGCCGACTTTTATGGATGACAACATTAAAGCCTACTGTGAGAGAGGGATTTGTCCAGAGTTCCAGCCAGCTAGTCCCAGCCAGGCTATGTCAGGAGCCTGCTCCAGTCAAGAAGTTACTTCCTATTTTTTCATTTCTGTTTCTCTTTTTTTACTGTTGCTGACAGATGCTGCTTCTCCTTGTTTTTCTTTCCACTAAAGGTGAAAAGAAAAAGTCATAGAATAAAGAACTTAGCAGAGGATGGCACAGGACTCCTAGAGTCTCCTTGGAACACCTGTAGGGACCGCAGACTGATTATCTCGGGGTCACCTGACATGGAGAACAGTTCTTGCTCAAAACAGCCAGAATTTCCCCATTAAAGCATTTTATACTGCAGAGGTGGTTCCCAAACTTCCAGGGTGGGCGCCTCCGGGCAGTGCAGCAAACTAAGAGGTACCTAGTTTTCAAACGCAGCAAGGGTTCGCACCTGGACGTCCCTGTGGAGTAGCAGTTTGGGTTGGTCCCAGATTTCAGTATTAGGTCATGCTGTGTTCCTTTTCATGACTAAATATCTTTGCAAAGTTGGGTTTGCAGTGGTGATTTGGACCCGACTGCTTCCTATATGGAACGGTTAGACTTCTTTTGGCTTAGGGAATACCATGAAGAATTTACTGAGATACCAGGTGGCTCCATGAATCAAGAAAGTTTGGGAACCTCTGTCCTAGGGGATAGCCAGATAGGGGTTGTACAAGCCCCGGACACACACAAGTTGTGTGTCCTTTGTGTGAGAAGCACAGGGCTAAGGAGGCTTCTTCAAGCTTGACTGCCTTCTGGTCAGCCTGCTAGTACTTCTTTCCCGCCCACTGCCAGACACAGGTGCTGAAGATGCCCTTCTTTCCTTAGGAGGCTCATGTTGCAGGGAGAGATGGTGTCCAGCTAGGGCTTCCTGGTAGATTAGCAGCGAACACAGCCCTCTGTTGGAAAGCTGGGGCTCTTTCTAAGAGCGTGTGTGAGTGTGTTTGTGTGTTTTATCCTGGGGATTGAACCCGGAGCATTCTATTTCCCAGGTATACCCTCAGCTCTTTTTATTTTTTTGTTTGGAAATAGGGTTTCACTAGGTTACTGAGAGTCTTGCTACATTGCTGAGGCTGTCTTTGAACCTGCAATCCTCCTGTCCCAGTCCCCCAAGTACTGGGATTACAGGCATGTGCCACTATGCCCAGCTCTTTCTAAGTTTTGCCTCTCACATGAACTGCTTACCCCCTTGAAGCCTCCCCTTCCCCATCTGTTCCCCATCTGTAGATCAAGGCTTTGGGAAAAGTGATCTCCAGGGCCTTCCCACCTCTCCTTTGCAGCTCTTATCTTTTCAAAGTTGTTCGATGCTTTAATGTCAAGGCTGCGGGGAGCATTCTCTTCCCTTCTTCTTTTTTTTTTTTTTTTTTTTTGCAGTACTGGGGATGGAACCTCTGGGCATTCTACCTCCGAGCTATACCCCCAGCCCTATTTTTTATTCTTTATTTTGAAACAGTGTCTCACTAAGTTGCGGAGGGTCTCACTAAGCAGCTGAGGCTGGCCTCGAACCCAGATCCTCTGGTCTTAGCCTCCCAAATGCTGGGATTATAAGCGTGCACCACCACACCCGGCTTGAGGCTCCCTTCTGAGTGTGGGCCATGTCTAATGTGCTGGCCAAGGCCTTGGGACCCAAGCCCCACCCCTGACTGCCACAGGGAGTCGGTCTTCTTTACAACTCACTGGGGCAGCGCCTCCAGTTTCCTTGGTGCTGCTTGTTGTTTCCTCAGTGAAGCAAAAATTTTTATTCAGAACTCAAGAGAAAGCAGTGCTGGCGTTAGATCTCGAAGGAAGTGGCATGAACAGTTAGCTCATAGACAGGAGTTGCTGGACCTAGACTGTGCTTTTCAGATTATAAAACCATTCCAGAATCTGTGCAGGCACCGCCAAGCCTGTTACCCATGTCTCTCGGAGGGATCCAGCCTTTTGTTTATGGGTTCATTTGTTCAACAAATTCACATTAGGTGCTCACTGTGTGCCAGCCTGTGAACAAAGCAAAGAACCTGCCCTTGGGGAAGATGGCCAGTGTAAAAGCATGTCAGGTAGCAAACTGCTTTGAGAAGGAAGGGAAGGGAGGGGGCCAGGACTGTTTCAGACTGTCATGGGGCAAAATGTCTCTGAGATGTTCATCTGAGCAGAAACCTGAATAATCAAGGAGCAAACCCTGGAGATCACAAGAGGAAGAGTTCAGGCAGCCTTGACTTGTGGAAAAGGCCCTGAGGCAGGAGGCCAGTGCGACTTGTGTGGACTGGGAAGAGTGATAAGAACTGTGGGCAGTGGGAGTGGTGTCCAAGGGTGAGATGATATCAGGCTTATAGGTTGTGGAAGGAATTTATATTTTTACTAAATATGACGTGAATTAATTAATTTATTTATATTGGAGATTGAGTCGAGGGACATTCTACCTCTGAGCTATGCCTCTGACCCTATTTTATTTTTTATTTTGAGACAAGGTCTTGCTAAGTTGCTGAAGATCTCACTAAACTGTTGAAGCTGGCCTCAAACCTGCAATCTTCCTGTGTCAGCCTCCCAAGTACTGGGATTACAGGCCTGCACCACCATGCCTGGCAACGTGAAAGCTATTTGGGGGTTTCGTGATTTAATTCTCCTTTTAAAGGGCCCCTCTGGCTGCTGTATGGGGAGTGGCCTGGGTGATTGCTTCTCAGCACCCCATCAACTTAGAAGCCGCTCACAGGGATTGAATGTGCTTCCTCTTCCGAGTTGTGTAATCAGTGCTCACATGTTGAGAAACAGTGACTTGGCTTTGTGGCCATTCTTCTCCCAGGATGAGGGGCTTGTGCTACCGGGTGAGTTAGAGGAAGGAGGGCAGGACAGGGGTGCTGACACTTACTGACTGTTGCCTTGTGGTGGATATCAGCTGGGAGCACCCTGTGTTGGCACCGTCCCAGCAGAGCCCCCGCTGGCTCTAGTCGGGCTCTGAATATCTGTTGCATCATGATTCCATGGGACAGGTCCTTCCAGAATCTGTCAAAGCAGGTCCCAAATGCCTCTCAGTCTGGTTTTGTGAGTGCTTGACAGAAGGCTTGTGGGCTTAACATAGATACTGACAGGGTTGGGGAGACAGACATGACTGGCACTGAATAAATATTAAATGTATTTATAATACTTAAATATAAACAGTATTCTCTGGATACACCAGTGGTAAATTTGTCCTTGAATGTCAGATATCAGTAAGGATAAGGGCTGGGGGTGTGGCTCAGAGCACTTGCATAGCACGTGTAAGGCCCTGGGTTCCATCCCCAGCACTACAAAAAAGGGGGAGGGGGTTAGAATAAATTAAGATTAACTCCAGCCATTGGAAAAGTACCTCTGACTAAGGAAGAGGCCAAGAACCAAGCTTGAGGGCTGGCTCCCAACAGGCTGTTGAATGGCAGGACTGAGTCCCAGGGCCCTGGGATCTTCCTGTAGCTTAGGGCCAGCCCTTTGTGGTTTCTTGGAGGCAGTGACAGTGATTGGAAGTCAGATATGAAGCCACATCCTATCACCGAGTTGCTGAGATATGACTCGGGCACTTCTGATGGAGTTGTGGTGAAAGCAACCCACTCGGTCACAACTCATTGCAAAATGGAATGACAGGGCGAATGACTCAGATTCCAGAGCTGAGCCCCACCTCTCCAGAACTGGCCGGAGGGCCCTCCGAAGGTTCAAGCTCTCTCAATACCGATCTGGGTTGATCTTCCTACCTGCCAGGTTTCAAGGTAGACAGGCTAGTTGAGCACCTTTCAGGGACTAGGCTGGTGAGTTGAGGGTCCCCAAGCCCACCTCGGGTTCAGAGACTCACAGAACTCAGAAACCGGGACTCATAGAACTCAGAAAAGCTTTTTACAGTCAAGTGTGGTGGTGCGCGCTTGTAATCCCAGTACTTGGGAGGCTGAGACTGGAGGATCTGGGTTTGCTGCCAGCCTCAGCTACTTAGTGGGGCCCTCTGCAACTTAGTGAGATTCTGTTTTAGAATAAAAAAAATAGGGATAGTGGTGTAGCTCTGAGGTAGAATGCCCCTGGGTTCAATCCCCAGTACCACAAAAAAAAAAAAAAGCTTTTTACTTGAGGTTGAGGTTTATAACAGCAAGAGGATGCAGGCTAAAGTCAGTAAAGGACAGGGCACAGAGGGCTGTGTCAGGGAGAGACCAGACATGAATTTCCAGTTGACTGTTCCCAGTAGAGTCACACAGACAGCATGCTTAATTGCCCTGATTGCCCTGGCAACAATGTGTGACACTTTATTATTGTGTGAAAGCGTACCCATACTACCTTTCTGTTTCAGCACAGTATTCAATAAGTTACATGAGCTATTCATGATGTCAGTATAAAATAGGCTTTATGTTAGATGGGTTTGCCCAGGTGTAGGCTAATGTGTTTTACGCATGTTTAAGGCAGGCCAGGCTAAGCTGTAATGTTTAGTAGAGGTGTGTATTAAGTGCATTTTCGACTTAAATCTTTCAATTCCTGATGAGATTATCAGGATGTAACCCATCTGTTTCGCTAACCAGGGATACACCTGAGCCTTGGAGTCCAGGGTGTCATTGGGAGTCAGTCTGTAGCCATGGAGCACTGATGTCTGGACTCTTACCTACTCAGTCTCCAGCACCCCTTAGATATCAAACCAGTGCAGTGATGCAAAGCCAGGTGTCCACCATAAACCTTATTGTTAGCATTAATGTAGGGTTCAAGGTTTCAGAGATATAAAAACACTCTTATCAGGCAGGATGTTCCAGGACTCAGAGGTGTTTTCCAGAAACCTCCAAGGGCTAGCCCTGAAGAGCTTTGGATGTGCAGGGTCTACTGTAACTCAGCAGTTGGGGAAAGGCTTTGCTATGAAGTGAGTGCGTCTCATGTGCCACCAACCCCTGTGCCATGTCCTGGTGGGGTTGGAGACTGCTCGATGGTACTGGGAGCCTGAGGCTTCTGTCCTTACTATGCAGAGGACCCAGCCATAGTGCAGCCCTAGCCTGCTCTCTGGGTGCACCCTGGGCCGGAGCCCACACCACGGGGTTCAAGGATTGTTTGCTGTCTTAGTTCCTGCCACGGCTCTGCCTGGGTGCTGTAGCCCTGGGGGCCGAAGTAGTCTTATGGGCACCCCCGCCAGCCTCAGGTGCCCTGTTGTGTCCTGTTGACATCTGTCCTTTCTCTCTCCTGACAGTTTTGTGATCAACATGGGGGACTCCCACGAAGACACCAGTGCCACCGTGCCTGAGGCAGTAGCCGAAGAAGTGTCGCTTTTCAGTGTGACAGACATGATTCTGTTTTCTCTCATTGTGGGCATCCTAACCTACTGGTTCCTCTTTAGAAAGAAAAAAGAAGACGTCCCAGAGTTCACCAAAATTTCAACAACGTAAGTGACACTATTCAGCATCCCCTTTGTGTTTCCTCTTTCCCTGCATTCTCAAACACCTCTCACATCCTTCCAGGTAGCACCCTGCACTTGGGTCACAGGCTGAGAGAGAAGGAAGGTTCCTATAGCATTTTGGGTTGAGTCTTGGGTTTAGCCTTAAATCTGTCTTAATAATTCCCAACATTTACACAGCACAATAGAGTTTGTAAGGCCCTTAGCATCTGTTTCTTATGTAAATTTCCTAGGATTCAGAGCAAAAAATACCATTTTACTCTGAGATAAAATAAACGTGCAGCTCAGGGATCATAAGGGGGCTGCTCAAGGTCATCAGTGAGGAAGTGGCAGAACTGGAGCTAGAGCTGTTTTGATTTTACTCCAGGCCCAGAGATTCTTCCATATTGTATGCAGAGAACTCAGAGATGGCATTTTGCATAGAATCATAAAGTAAGATAGTCATACCTTGACCTTTTTCTTTCAATCCTTTTGAATACTAACAAGAAGAGAGTCATAATTTGTTGTTAATATGTCTTTAATACCTAACATTTGCAAATCTCTCTCTCTTTTGTGCATGTGTGGTACTGAGGATTGAACCCAGAGGCACTCTACCACTGAGCTACATCCCCAGATCTTTGTTTTTTATTTTGAGACAGAGTCTCGCTAAGTGGGATCTTCCTGCCTCAGCCTCCCAAGTAGCTGCAATTATAGGCATGTGCCACCATGCCTGGCCAAATTTCTCTTTTTAATGAAGGAGGTAAGCTTAAGCCTAGATACTTAGGGAGTGATAGGATCCAGTCCAACTTTAATAACATTGTTATTTTTGGGGGGAGGAGAATAACCTTCCACAAAACTTCCTTTCAAGAGTAAGTAAGAAACTTCCTTTCAAGAGTAAGTAAAAAAGATGAATTAAAGAAAAGTAGTAAGATGGTATATAACTAGTACAGATGGTATATAGATGTGAAAAAGTGATGGTTTAGGTATGACTGACTACATCTCATCTCCCCAAGATTAAATTCTGTAAGCCACCTGGGAACTCACTCTCCAGGCTTTAGGTGCTCCAGAGTCATGGTCTTGCCTTCACTGTTGGCTGTGTTTAACCTCAGTCTGACTCCAGAGGCCTTAGCCAGGTTGAGTGGAAAGCTGCCAGGCCAGGTGTGTTTTGAGCAAACCCAGGGACACATCCCTGCCCTGGAGGCTTCCAGGGTTTGGCAAGGGGCAGGTTTTGGTGAATCCAGGGCCCTTCTCCGGCTGGAACTGTCCAGGCTGAGTAAAGTAAAGCAATGCAGGCTCCCATCCAGGGCTAATTTCCTATTCTAATATGGGTAACAGCTTCCTTTTTCTTTTTCTCTTCTCTCTCTCTCTCTATTTATTTATTTATTTTCTTCTTCTTTCCTTCTCTCTTTCTCTCTGCTCTTTCTTTTCCCTTCCCCTCCCCTCCCCCTCCTCCTCCCCTCCCCCTAACCCTAACCCACCCACCCACCCTCCCTTCCTTCCTTCCTTCCTTCCTTCCTTCCTTCCTTCCCAGGGCCTTATTACATGCTAAACATGTGCTCTACCACTGGGCTGCACACCTCCTACCTCTGGGTAGCAGCTTTCCATCCTAGAATAGTTACATACACTATTCCAGTGTTAAAGCAGGGATTTGCAGAACACAACTCTTGAACCATTGATAGGACATTTGTTTTACCTTTTGTGTATGTGTGTGGTACTGGAGATTGAACCTGGGGGCATTCTACCTCCGAACCACACCCCCAGCCCTGTTTTTCATTTTTACTTTGAAACAGGGTCTCACTAGGTTAATGAAAGTCTCACTACTTGCTGAGGCTATCCTTGAACCTGTGATTCTCCAGTTTCAGCCTCCTAAGTACTGAAATTACAGGTGTGCATCACCACTCCCAGCTTCTGGAATTGATGTTTTAAAGTCTTTTTTTTTTTTTTGCGGTACTGGGGATTGAACTCAGGGGCATTCTACCTCCGAGCTATACCCCCAGCCCAATTTTTTATTCTTTATTTTGAAACAGGGTCTCACTAAGTTGCGGAGGGCCTCACTAAGTAGCTGAGGTTGGCCTCAAACCTGGATCCTCCAGTCTCAGCCTCCCAAATGCTGGGATTATAAGTGTGCGCCACCACGCCTGGCTCCTGTTTCCAAATTTATAAAATAGGGTTGGGAGTGTAGCTCAGAGGTAGAAAGCTCTTAGGTTCAATCTCCAGCACCAAAAAAATAAATAAAGTCCTTTATGGCCTTAGCCACCTGGGAGGCTGTGTGCTCTGGGCATGGAATTTTTTTTTTCTTTCTGGCTTTTTTTTTTTGGTACTGGGAATGGAACACAGAGGCATTCTACCTTCTAGCTCCACCCCCAGCCCTATTTTTATTCTTTATTTTGAAACAGGGTCTTGTTGTTTGAAAGTTGTGGAGGACCTCACTAAGTAGCTGAGGCTGGCTGTGAACCTGACCTATGATCATCCTGACTCAGCCTCCAACTACTGGAATTATAAGCATTTGCCACCACACCCGGCCTTAGCATGAATATATTTATTTATTTATTTATTTATTTATCTATCTATCTATCTATCTATCTATTGCAGTACTGGGGATTGAACTCAGGGGCATTCTACCTCCAAGCTATACCCCCAGCCCTATTTTTTATTCTTTGTTTTGAAATAGGGTCTCACTAAGTTGCGGAGTACCTCACTAGGTAGCTGAGGCTGGCCGCGAACCCTGTCTCAGCCTCTCAAATGCTGGGGTTACAAGCATGCACCACCACGATGGGTATTTTTAAAAACCAAGCCAACAAGCCAGCTAGAGTCTGACCAGCAAGCACTTTGAGTGCAGAGAGGCATAGGAAGTATCTGTCATCTCCCTCTGACTTCACCCTGGGCTTCTAGGCTCTGAAGGAGCCAGGAGGAGCCCCAGGTGCCGAGGGGAATATCCCTGGTACTCTGGCCCCTGTGGCCTTCCCCGTCAGTCTAGATACTTCCTTCAGAACCTTGGGAGCCAGGTGCTCTCTGTGCCTCCACTGACTTAATGGCTGAGGTAGATGCCACCTGGGAGCCTTCTTGGAAGGCCCCGAGCACCTGCTCTCCGGGCCCAGGCCAGCACCACTCCTGGAAGCCACATGGAAAGGCATTTGTCCCCATGGAACCAGGAGAGGGTTTAATATGCCCACAGAGTAGACTCTGCCCTTATCGTTCCCTCCTGGCAGAGTTCCTGCCCCTGAGTAGCACTGTGCAGCCAGACGGAGTGTGCATGACGTCTGTCCCCCACCTCTGGTCAAAAGAGAGCAGGCAGATAGGGGGCTCATTAGTCCAGACAAACATTTGTGCCCTTTGTGTCAAAGCCTTGTGATGGAATGGTTCCTGCCTTCCAGGCTCATGGGGAGAGCAGCCCGCTGACACATTACCTGGAGTGTGTGTGCTAAGACCAAAGGAGTGGGAAGAGCCAAGGGCCTAGTAGAGGTGATTTCTGACTCGGGATGGGGGAGGCTTTGGAGAGATAGTGACGTGGGAGTAGGAAGGACATGGAATAGGGTTCCGGAAGCTGAGATGAGGTCCTTAGGCAAGGACAGGAGATGCTGGGGTGGCAGGCTTCATTTGGAGGGTGAGGATGGGGAGCAGCGGAGAGCTGGAAGGGCCGGGCAGAGCCTCACTCCACAGGGCTGAGGTGGAAGTGTTCTGGGGCTCTGGATGGTATTCTGTAGCACAGCCAGGTGACTCAGCCCTGATTTCACAATGGTCCCATGCAGGCTATAGGCAGGATGGAGGGAGGTGAGGCCATTCCAGGAAGTGGCGATGAAGAGGGTCCCAAGGGAAAGTACAGTGATGGCACAGTGGACAGGCAGCCTGGGGGCCCTGGAACAGCAGGAGGCTGAGGCTGGCTGGGATCTGCAGGCCAGGGCAGGTTGGGAAGAGGGTCTGAGGCATAGAGTTTAAGGTTCCCTGGGGCACCAGGTAGAGAAGACCTAGGTAGAGCCAGGGTTTGAGCTAAACCTAAATTTGAGAGCTGGAGCCACTGTTGGAAGTGGTAGGGGATAGGGATGGCCAGAGAAAAGAGACTGGGCAGGATTCACTTCTCTTCCCTTATAGAATGTCCCCTGGCTCCAGCAATGCATGTTAGGAGTGGTCCTTTACCCACTAGATGTCAGTGTCACTGTGGTAGCTGTGGGTGTGGGTATGGTTACAGTTCTGTTCTGCTGGTCTCTAGTCTGTTCTTTCACCAGGTCACACTGTTCTGTTTTCTGTGATTTTATAGTGACTCTCACCTGGAGATCTGGTAGTCCTAAGTCTTCCAGCTTTCTTCTTTTTTTTTTTGCGGTACTGGGGATTGAACTCAGGGGCATTCTACCTCCGAGCTACACTCCCAGCCCTATTTTTTATTCTTTATTTTGAAACCGGGTCTCACTAAGTTGCGGAGTGCCTCACTAGGTAGCTGAGGCTGGCTGCGAACCCAGATCCTCCGGTCTCAGCCTCCCGAATGCTGGGATTACAAGCATGTACCACCACGCCCGGCTCCAGCTTTCTTCTTTTGAGATTCTCTTGCCTTTCCCATCACCACCCCCTTAACATTTTCATATAAATTTTAGAATCAGTTTGTTAGTGATCACTAAAATCAAACAGATTTTTGAAAAGGAAAAATACCTGCTGGGATTTTAGTTGGGCCTGGATTGAATCTATAAACGGATTTGAGGATCGAGTTGCCATCCCACGATAATGAACCTTCTCTTTCATGAACGTTGATTAATCCCTCTGGGGAGGTCTTTTAGAACTATCTGCAGTGGCAATTAAAGGCAGCACATTTTCTGAGTAATGATAATAAACAGCTCTCTCATACCTGCTCCCACTCACTCAGTGACATTGGCTCAGCTCGCATCTCGAGTGAGGAAGCACAGGGGAACACTGGTGCCCACAGCCCCCCGCCCCAGCCCCTGGGGGCCTCCTCTGAGCCAGTGTGGGGATTTGTTTGCAGAGGTGGTATCTCCTTCCTGTGTGCCCCCCCACCCCATCCCACCTTGGCTCAGGGCTGCCCATTGAAGTGAAGCTACCCAGTGAGGGAATAGCTGTTGAATTAACAAATGCTAAGTCCATCTGCCTCCAGAGCAGACCATGGCCCACTGGCTGGGTTTGGTTTACACAGTTTTTTGTTTGTTTGTTTGTTTGATTTTTAAGTTATTTTCATTAGAACTTTAAAAAGTCTGGCACTGTCACATAAAAACCCAGACGTACAGCTTCTTTTTGGGAGAAAAAAAAAAATCAGAACCTGGCCACCCTGGGCCCGGGGTGATGGCCGCCAGTGGTGGCTAGAGCTGAGCTGTGCCCTGGGCAGAGAGCCCGTGTTCTGGGTCACGCCCACTCCACCCGCCAGCCAAGACCGCTTTGCATGCATCTCTGACCCACTCCTAGAGCCGGGTGTGTGTGTGTGGGGGGGGGGGGGGGACCAGCTTTTTACTTGGGAACTTTTCAAACACTGAAGTATAGAGTACAGGAGTGCAAACCCATATGACCCATCTGATAGTTTTAACAAAAACCCACCTGTGACCTATTTTGTGCCCCACCACCACTCTGGATTATTTTAAAGCATTCCCCAGAAGTCATATTTTATTTGAAAATACTTATCCTCTAAAATTCAAGGACTTCCCAAGCTCTAAACATCCCACAGTGCCCTCCTCACACATCTGGAGGTCAGGAGTACCCTTTCCTTCCTTGGAACCCCAGTTGGCCTACTGATTGACTAATTATTGTTTTGTTTTTAACAGTTTTGATATTTTTAAAATTTGGGATCTAATTAAGACTTATATACTGCAATGATTAATAAATCTTATAAGTCTCTCTTTGGGGAGGTGAGGTATACTAAAGTATAATTTGTGTAACCCCCCACCCCTTTGGTGGTACTGGGGAGGCAACCCAGGGGCATTCTACCTCTGAGCTACACCTCCAGCCCTATTTTTATTTTATATTTTGCAGTATTGGGGATGGAACCCAGGGGCATCCTACCCCCAGCCCTTTTTTTATTCTTTATTTTGGAACAGGGTCTCACTAAGTTGAGGAGTGCCTCACTAGGTAGCTGAGGCTGACCATGAACCAGGATCCTCTGGCCTCAGCCTCCCAAATGTTGGGATTACAAGCCTGTGCAACCACACCTGGCTCCTATTTTTTATTCTTTATGTGGAAACAAGGTTTCACTAAGTTGTGGAGGGCCTCACTAAGTAGCTGGGCTGGCTGTGAACCTGCAACCCTTCTGTCTCAGCCTCCCAAGTACTGGGATTACAGGCATGCGCCACCACGCCCAGCTTATTTTTTATTTTGAAACAGGGTCTCACTCCATTGTTGAGGCTGGCTGCAAACCTGTGGTCCTCCTGTCTCAGCCTCCCAAGTACTGAGATTACAAGCGTGCATCACCACACCTGGCTAAAATTCCTCCTTTTTAAGTGTACAGTTGAATGAGTCTTGACAGATGTATCATAACCAGTGTCATAATCAAGATGTAGAACATTCTGTCACCCCCAAAGTTCCCCAGTGTCCTTTTGCAGCCAGTTTTCTTCCCTCCCTCCTCACCTCTGGCAACCACTGAAAATGTTGCATAAATGGAGCTCTATAGCCACAGCCTCCTGTGTCTGGCAGCTTTTCCCTAAAGCAGCCTCAGGTCCCTGTTACTTCGTCGGCTTTCCTTCCATCCCCGCCCCTTCCTTACAGTTTTCATGTGGAAGAAACCACATCAGTTTCATAGTTTCCCACATTCTGGACTGTGCTGACTGGGTCCCACTGGGGGTGTTTTAAAAAGCCACAAAAGAGCTCATTTGCCTGAGTGACCTTTACTTTGGGCTGGCTCTTGACAGGAAGGCAGAAGTCAAGGCTGCTGGAATCATTTACAACTGCCGTTATCTTCTGAGCACCTGCAGATAGAAAGTGAGCTAGAGGTCTTGGCACTTCCAGTTCAGGGTCACTTTTTCAAATAGTGAGGCCCTTGCACCATGGAACATGAAAATAGAAACACAGATGAATTACACTTAGGTAGGATGTGGGGGTGCTCAGAGCCCCCACCCTCTAGGGAAGAGGCTAGAAATGGGCTCTCTGCAAGCACGAGTCTGGCTCTTCAGCTGCCACCTGACTGCTGCCAGGGACTTCACTTACCTCTCCTGGTCCCTGATGAGATGGTGGGGGGTGCTACTGTTGAGGTTGGTTCCTGGAACTCCAGACATGCCTGTCAGAACAGCAACACAGCTGCCTCCCCACCTCACCGGCCATTGTCTGTCTCTGTGTGCCAGGTGTGAAGGGCACAGGGGCTGAAGCAAGCGTGTAGCTGGGGGAGAAGAGGGTGATGCAGAGTGACAAGTGATCACAAGGTGTGCACCCACTGGGGGAGTCAGGACAAGGAGGGACTCCCAGGAGAAAGCTGGAAGATGGGGAACCTGGGAAGGGCTTCATGTGCACAGGCTCAGAGATGAGGACAAGCAGGGCCTGTCCTGGGAAAGGCATGTCTTGGGAGAATCTGGGAGTAAGTCACCAAGGGAGTTGGGTCAGCATGGCAGTCAGGGTCAAAGGGCAACAGGAGAGCAGAGGTTGGAGGTCAGATCTTAGAGGGCCTTCCTTAGAGTATGGAATTTTTTCTAGCATCATTGAGGTATAGTTGGCAGATACAACTTACATAAAGTGTTCAGTGTGAAGCTTTGGTCTATGCATCTAACACTAACCAGAAGCTAGGGAAGGACTTGAGCCAGGGCAGAGTCCAGTGGTGCCATGGGGGCCCTTTGGAGTGGGGTTGGAGGGAGCCAGTCCAGAAGCAGGAAGATGGGCCTTGACCCATCCTGCAGAACGTGGGCTGGCAGTGCTGCCACGCGCCCCTCAGTCCAGCTGGAGAGCAGCAGAAGGTGTCAGTGGACCAGGGAGAGGATCGTGCCAGGGCTCTCTACAGCGCAATTCCCCATCCTCACCTCGCCGCCACTGAAGGGGGTGTCATTGGCCCTGGTGCATGTGGTCAAGCTCATTCAGGGGAGGCTGTGTAACCCACCAAAGCGCCCAGGACTTCCCACTCTCACCCCTGCCCCTGCCTCTCCCAGCCCTCCTTCCCTTCTCGCTCTCGCTCTCGTGTGTGTGTGTGTGTGTGTGTGTGTGTGTGTGTGTGTGTGTGTGTGTGTTGTGGTCCTGGAGATTGAACCCAGGGGCATTCTACACCCTCAGGCCTTTTCATGTTTTTATTTATTTATTTATTTATTTATTTATTTATTTATTTATTTATTTATTCATTTATTCATTTATTTATTTAGTGGTACTGGGGATTGAACTCAGTGGTACTCTACCTCTGAGCTCCACCCCAAGCCCATTTTTTTATTCTTTATTTTCAAACAGGGTCTCACTATGTTGTGGAGGGCCTCAAAGTTTCTGAGACTGACCACGAATCTGCAATCCTCCTGTCTCAGCCTCCCAAGTACTGGGACTATAGGCGTGCACCACCATGCCTGGCTTTCCTTTTCTCTTTCCCTTCCGCTTCAGTTGTTCACAGTGGCAGGGCCACTTGTAACAAGATCCTTTCATTCTACTGTCAGAGAGTGTGGCCCTTTCCCTTTCACCTACTAGCTGAGTCACTCTGAGCAGTTCCTTTGACCTCAGTCTCTCTTCTGTTCTAGAAAATAGTGATGGCTGTTTCTGCTTAGCACCTGACTAGAGGGCTTCAGGTCTCAGGACAGAGAGTTTGGGGACTGCCCTGCTGGTAGGCCAGGCCACCTGGGCCTGTGGTGGGTTTTCTGGGCTGTAGGGACTTGCTCATAGAGTCTCGATTTGCATGCTCATGAATACATGTGAAAGGACATGGGAAGGGGCCTGTGAGGCAACAGCAGCCACTGGAGCCGAGTGCCCTGAATGGCAAGGCCTGGGGTCCTAGGAAAGATGTGAGGTATGCTCCTGGAACATGCCCAGGGTCCTCCTCTCCGCTTGTGCCTGGGCTGCACGGGGTGGGCAGTACAGGGGAAGTGACCTGAGCCCTGGGTGTGGTAGGTGTTCACAGGCCTAGAGCTGAACTCCCGAGTCACCCTCAGCCTGCTGCTTTGGGCTGTCACATGGGGGCAGAAACCCTCCTCTACTTCCTGGGGTGGTAAGGATTAAATGAAATTAAATAGGAAGCTCCTTGAATACTAACTGGCACACAGTAGGCACTCAATAAGTAATAGGTGCCTTTCTCTTGGTGTTTGACCTGAGGCCTCTGACACCAGCTCCAGCCTCCCACCTGCCCAATGCCAGCTTCCTCCCAAAGCAGCTGCCTCGGGGCCTATCTCTAGAGAACCTGGCTGATTTTATTTAAGCTCTGGCAAAGCATTTTGTTTTCACCAAAGGTGGGTCTTTCAGACCATTACCCTGTGCTCCAAGGCTCTGAAGGTAGAGATCTGGAGTCATCTTTCTGCGATAGCGGAGGCCAGCTTTCTATCCTGCCACGGCCAGTCTGGCCCACGCTGCTGCCTTTGTGTTTCAGGGCCTCTGCTCTTGTCCCTCCTCTGCCACCTCGCGTGCCTGTTATCCTGGGGGCTGGAGAATTTGGTTGCCAGACACCCAGCTCTCTTGCAGAGCCCCGCTCAAAAGCAGCTTCCCTGGGGGAGGGGGAAGTCCCAGTAGAAATCAGTTCCGCTGTGCAGAAAATTAAATTTGAGTTGCAGTTTTGAGAAGCACTTCTCCATGTTGCCTGAGACAGGAACAAAACGGATCCCACTGGGGCATCTCGTTTCATCCAAGCAACACAGTGCCCTCCCTACCCTCCCTTTCATCTTGCCCACTTGGTGGACTGCAGCTAAGTTCTGAAGCGCGAATCTCAGAGAGACTTCTGCTCCCAATTTAGGGGTGGAGAGGCCTAATTGGAACCTTTCGTGCTCCATTCTGGAGCCATGTGGTGTCTGGGCTCCAAGCCTGGGCCAGCTGCTGCCTCTGCATGGCCGAGCTCAGGCTTTCCGATGGACTGTGCCTGGGTACCTGGGAAGGGGCTCCTTAAGACATCACCTCGCTGACCATCTCCATTGCACATGGCACACGAGATGCTCACAGGTGACACGGACCCCGTGTTCCCACAGTTCCTTTGTGGGGTACAGATGGGGGTCAGATCTAACCTAATAGGGTCCTGAGACACCCTGGCAGGGCGCTTGGTGCAGCTTCCTTCCTGGAGCTGCAGCCCTGCCATAGCAACCTGCAGCCAGCAGCTCTGGCTGGGGCTGGAAGAGCTTTGTTCAGCCGACAGGACTTCCTTTTTTTTTTTTTCTTAAAGTGGGAAAGGGGGAGGGTGTGGAGAGAAGGGCTCTGATATAAACAGTTACCAAGGAGACCGAGTCAGGGTTGGAAAGGTTTTCTCCTTCCCTCGGTCCATACAGAAGGGGGGGTACACCCCAGCCGCATGGGATCATGGGAGGCTTCAGTCTCCTGATCCCTCCCTGCTGGAAACTACCAGATGTTGCAGAGTTCTCAGGCTCTTGGGAACGGAGGCAGGCACACGGGGAGATTCCAAGAGGATATTGGGGTGTCCAGAGGCGCTTGCCAGGGTTCCCTGGCCCAAGTAGCCTGCCCCACCACATTGAGAATGGACAGAACTGAACTTCTATCTGCTGGCTCCCTGCCAGTTTCCAGCAGAGAACTGTGACCTACCTTTTTCCTTAAGTGCTGGAGTTGGGAGCAAGAAGCCATGGGGTGCACGTACTCATCTCCGCGGGACGAGCCCACCCTGAGAAGGTCAGTTCTGGTCCCTAGTGCAGCCTGCGTGGTGGATGCCCCTTGTGCCGGGGACGCCTGGCACCCATCCACACAGGTCCGGAACTTGTTCCAGGGCAGGAGGCACAAGCACTGGTAGGGAGAGTTGGCTGGCAGTGTCCCGCCTTCTCAGGGCTGTCTCCCCAGAGTCTCTGGGCACTGCTGGTCCCTCTGGTCCTGTACTTGCAGGCTGCATTTCCTTGCTTCCCAGGGAAGGGACTAGGACTGGGAGCTAGGAAGGCCCCATTCACCTCCTCCTTGCCCGTGAAGGACCAGGGTCTGGGGAAAAGCCAGGTCGGCGCAGCCTGAGGTGTGGACACTCAGCTGAGCAGGGGACCTCTGTTTCCCTGGGCCCCAGGAAGGACCGGTTCTCCAGCAGGGACCTACAGGGACATACTCTGGCACAGCATCCCCCTCAGTCTCTTCTTATTGCCTCTTCCCCCGGGACCGCTGCCCATGCTGGATCCCTGGAAGTGGCCTGGAGCAGGAGTGGGAGGAGAGTTCTTCCTCTCCCCTGGGGCTGAAGCTGATGAAGGGACAGGCGCTGGGCCTCAGAAGTGCCTAGTGCTTCTTGGGAGAACTTTGCCGCAGCCAGGGAGGGGTTGGAGCCCACATACCGTGTGCCCTCTGACATCTCCAGCCACTCCTGCCCAGGGGCCCTGCCTTGCAGGGGCCAGAGCCAACCAACTGGGCATTCGGGCCTGTTCCACCCTGAGGCCTCATCCCCAGCCAGCCCCTGGGCTGCCAGAGCTACGCCCACCTGTAGCTGTGTGGCCCTCACCTGGGGCCCTTGGGAGCAGTTTCTATCCTAGAGAATAGAGCCCAGCTCTTTCAAGAGGTCTTTGTTGTTTCTTGGACACCTGTGCAGCTGGGTGTTCTTGAGATCACAGACTGACCCAAGCAGCTGCCTACTTCTCAACAATATCCCATGTCCCTTGGGCATGAACTAAGTTCCAGGTGCCGTGCAAGGCACAAGAGAGGCTGCAAAGTCAGTGCACATTCAGTGAGGAGAGTCTGAGGCATCCAGAGGGCAGGGCTTGTCTGTCACATGCCTGCTTGGTGGCAGGACCAAATTGCAGCCACGTGTGCCTTTAACATGTGGCTCCTCTGCTCTTTCTGTGATTCTCCTCGGAGTCCATCTTCCTGCAGCCAAAGGTCAGGCCCTTGGAAGACAGAGGTGGCACGTTGTAGTCTCTCCTCTAGCACCTGGCATGGTGCCCATCCTGACCTCTGAGCAGGCCTGAGCTGCATGTAGAAGGATGAAGAGCTCAGTGCTTCTGGGATGGCCTCTTGTCCCTTTCCTCAGCAAGACTAAAGATCCAACTTGTTGGAGATGTGGTTTCTATGGAAACATCTGTCCTCTGAGAAGAGCTGCTGTCAGCCCCTCTCAAAGGAGGTGGGCAGTAAGAAGTATCTTCCCCATCTACCTTTCCCACCAGATGCTGGGCAGAGGACTCGGGACCACCAGGAGGCCCCTGAGAACGCACTGAGAGCATCTTCCCAGGACGTAGTAGCTCATGTCCCCTGCTTAGTCAATGGGCACTCAGCATAATGTGGTCATACCAGGACCTGTTTGGCCTGTGCCCTGCTTTCGAACATTTGAGTTGCCCTTCCCCCCTTCTCTAGGCTATAAAATGCCTTTTTTTTGTTGTTGTTAGTACTGGGGATGGAACCCAGGGTCCTTTTACCTCCGGACTACACTCCCAGATCTGTTTTCTTTTTTATTCAGAAATAGAATGTCGCTAAGTTGCTGAGACCCTCACTAAGTTGCTGAGGCTGGCTTCAAACCTCTGATCTGCCTGTCTCAGCCTCCCAAGTACTGGGATTATAGGCATGCGCCACTACGCCAGGCCCCAGCTCTATTTTTTATGCTTTATTTTTGAAACAGGGTCTCACTAAGTTGCAGGGGCCTCACTAAATAGAGACTGGCTGCAAACCTGTGATCCTCCTTTCTCAGTCTCCCAAGTACTGGTTTTACAAGCATGCATCACCACGCCCAGCTTAAAATGCATTTTTAATTATAAAAATATCAAAACAAGCCGGGCGTGGTGGCGCACGCTTGTAATCCCAGCATTCGGGAGGCTGAGACCGGAGGATCCGGGTTCGCGGCCAGCCTCAGCTACCTAGTGAGGCACTCCGCAACTCAGTGAGACTCGGTTTCAAAATAAAGAATAAAAAATGGGGCTGGGGGTATAGCTCGGAGGTAGAATGCCCCTGAGTTCAATCCCCAG
>PVLC010016227.1:0-35819 GCA_004027655.1 Graphiurus murinus
TCTCTGCCTCCTAAGTACTGGGATTACAAGCATGCACCACCACGCCCAGCTCATTAATTACTCTTAATAGGCCTTATGGAATCATAGCTTATGGTGGTAGCCTTAAAAACATATAGTTTATGACTTGTTTTAGGCAGCCTGTAAGCTGGTCCACAGTGATCTTCATAATCATATTTATGCCCTTGAGTAATACCCTCCGCTTAAGCGTGAACAAAGTCACATCACATTTGAAATTGAGTGATTTTTAAAAGCTGTGGTTTCCATTTTGAACATTTGCACTCTCTTTGATTCCCTGCTCTATGGGAAACTGCTATAATAAGCAGTGCTCAGGGGGCATATGGTGAAGAAGTTATGTGTCCAAATATCAGTCAGTGAGGGACCTAAGTTGGATCCCTCTCTGAATTGAGTGTTGAGATAGATGACTACAGCCCTAGTGAACACCTCGATTGTGTATTTATAAGGGATTCCAACCAGAGACACCTAGCTGACCCATGCCCAGCTTTCTAAACCACAAAATCTATGAGGTAATATTTATTGTCTTAATCTATGAACTTTTAATTTCTTACACAGCAATAAATAATACATGGCTGGATTCATCAAGAGAAGGGCTTGTCATCTTCAACATGAATATTATTCATCTCACATTTTAATTTATTATGTTGTAAATACTGATGGTATGAAAGAAATATATTTGTATAGGCTTTCATACATTCAGTGATAATGATTTGGAAAATGGAACCACTTAATAATAAGGAAATAAAAGGTAATAGAAGAGGCATCTTCTTAGATGAGAATAAATGCCTGGTACCCTGAGAGGTGTAGTTTGAGAAGGAGAAATTGGGGATTTGGGAATTCCGGTCAAGTCTTCTTAATTACAGAGAAAGTAAATTTTCTTGACCAGCCATTTAAAGTCGTAGGGTGGATGGGAACACATGTGGGCCTGAAGAAACGAGTCACTTTCATGAAAGGCAGCAGCTTTGTTGAAAAATATAATGGCGTATAGTGGAATAAAAAGAGAAGAATAAAGTATAGACTAACAACAAAGCTGAAACAGAAATGAAGTTTTAATGAACTATTTCATATTAAGATACAATTAAGAACTCACACCAGAGAAACCAATTAATAGATATTTTCCCAAAACTCTGTTTTGAGATGATCACAAAAATGTTCATGTTTGATAATTGGTATCCACAAGTTAGTCATAGTGGCCTGCATCCATTCTGATGGATCAGGAGTATATTCTAAATGGCCAGTAACCACCCATACTGCTAGCTGTACTAGCTGTTCTTTTTTTTTTCTTAGAACTTTACTGGTGCCTTGTAATTACACATTATAGTGAGACTCAAAGTAGACTCAAAGTGATACATTCATATATGCACACATCTCTTGTTAAATGTTTTTAATATCACTCCTGTACACAGTGAACTTTGATTAAGCCTGGGTTTTCTGTAGCCTTGTACTATGTATGTGTATAATTGGAATACAGGAGGTAGATTTCTTATATCTTATTCATCCCCGAGAATATGGCAGTGGGGTCAAGGTGTAAATGAAGCCTCATGATAGACTTTGTATGTCCTTCCAAAGCACCAGTTCTGCTCACTGGTGTTAACCAAAGACATGTTCATATTAAACACTAGTGTATTCTGTAGTAAAATTTAAAAATCACATGAGTTTTAAGGAAAAGGTATTCAAGAAATTTTTTTTGGTGAGCCATCTTTAAATAATTTCCTAGACTCTCATTCTCTACCTCTACTATTATAGGTATTTCCATAGAAAATGGTGAGGGTCCCAGCTTCTGGGTGTTTGTACTTACAGAATTGCTTTACCACTGCTGGGTTCCATAGTTAATCTTTATGTTCTTTGGCACTCTAAGGAACCAGAAGTGCAAATTCTAAGAGAAACTCTTAAGAATTTATCTCCAGCTCCCTTTATCTTTTGTCATTAGATTGAATTTATAACCAACTCAAAGTCTGCCAATTTATATTATGATTTATCTGTGTCAAAATATTTTGGTATACTTATTGCACTGAAGTATTTTATTTACATTTCATATTTTTATTTTATTTTTCTTTCCTAATTGTTGGGAACCCATATATTTATCTATTTTGTTTTAACATTTTAGAAAGGATTACTCTGCTTATAATGATATTTTGCACAATGCCTATAAATAAAGGGATACATGAAAAAGTCGAATAGGAATCAGGTTTGGAAATTGCATTTCTTCTTTCCTTTTGAATAAAATCATCACAGTATATGTGTATGCAGTAAATTGCCAAATGGGTCACATTTGTTTACAAATACAAAGTTCCTATCTCAATAGAAATAAAAAAACATGAACAGGAGACTGCTAGCTAATAATCTTAATAATTGAAGAGTAAGACGTACATGCTAAGACCTAAGCTCTTATGATAGTTCTGCATCTATCCAGCTGCATGACCTTGGGCATATCAAAATCTCAATTTTCTGATTTATAAATGAGTAGGAAGGATGAAGGCCCCATACAGTTTTACGATTCTAGAATTCTAAGTGTATATGACTGAAGCAGATTTTATTTTCTGAAATTTGTCTGATAAATGTAAAAGTTAGGATAGAAACAAGAATTAAAAGTGTTTTTAGAAATATTTTAGATGACTTGTACTACTAGAAGTGGATTTACTGCTGACTATCAGTTTTGCCTAATTCAGTACTGTTGTATAATTTGATAGTAACTTATATGTATATATGCACTATTTCTATTTAAATTTTTGCATTATTATGTTTCACTCCACCTTTTTAGAATAAAGTAAAATTAGTTTCATTGCAAATTATCTTTGACATTCAAACATTGAATGAATTCATATAGAAAATTGATTATGGATAAACACTCTGCTAGGCACTAAGGAAACAAATATAAAAAACACAAGTCCTCCTCCTCTTCCCTCAATATGGTCACAGAAGCCTGATCTAGGGACTTAGATTAGCAAGATCCTTGAATCAGATAACAGGTCAGAATACCATTTGTAGCATCTCCCCAGAGTGCATCCTGATCATGTTGGTGAACCATAAGAAAATCAAATGACTTAGTTTCATACAACTCTCACATATCGCCAAATAATATTTTATGTAAAGGGATTTAACTTACAAACATTTTGAAATTAAATACACATTAACATACCAACAATTTAATTCAGATAACTGTTGATCTCTCTTTGGAGAATATATAAAGTGCTACCAGCAAATGTCAATGAAAGAATTTTGAAGCAGATATTCATTTTTCTAATAAGCCTGATATCTGTGGCCTAACATGAAGCCTTCATGGTATTAAGGGCCCCATATCCCAAACTGTATCCTCTATTTGGGATTTTGTGCTTTTGCTGTCTAACATGAAAGTAACTTTCAATGCTTCCATCTTTGGGATAACAGATATTTCTAGAAATTAGAAAGTTACTAACTTTAAATATACATAGTTTTAAAGTATGACAATTACTCATGCCCTCAGATATATTATACCTTTAAAATCCTATAACTTCTGTATCTGTAATGATTTTACTTTTATGATGCAATTTAATTGGCAAGAGCATTGTGGCAAAACATTTTTCACATATTTGTATCAATCCCTGTGAGACATCTATTGTAAGCATTGCTGCAGGCTGTCATTTTTGTCTACCATCCAGGATTTGCTGGCCCAGGTGCTGTATACTAGACTTGGTGTGGGTCACAAGGGGGAGGGGAAATTTGCAGTTCAGCCAGACAGGTTTGTTATTCCTTTCAAATTAAAAGCATATGAAACAGGTACAGCTTATTAAGGTTTTTTATAAATAACATAAACTTAAATAACAAAACAATAAAGTTCAAATACAACTTAAAATAGAGTTTAATGCTGTAATCACAGGGAAAAAAGCATGATTATTTGTGGGAAGAACATTATTAAAAGCCATATTCCCAAATATGAATTGTACAAAAGATATTGTTACTTGAAACAAAACATAAAGTTTTCTGAATTTTACTTTTAGGTACAAAATGTTATTTTGTGGCAAGTGAGATGAAATATAGTATTATCATTTTTGCTATTTTATATACAAGACTTTTTAGCAATACCCTTTCAATTTGAGCAGCACTAGGAATTCTGTTCTTGTTAATAGGTATAAGCATGTTCTAAGCCAATAATTTTATAAAATTACCTATTTGATTAAATTCCATAATAGATTTTTTGAGAATATTCCTTTTTCCTGATTAGAGTTTAAATGGCTTATAATTTTCCACTGGAAATTATTTCAAATACTGCTCATCTTCCATAATTAGTGTTGTCTTGATTATCTGACAAATCATTCCAGCAGCCTTTAGGTCTGACATATCTTATATAACATCATCTGCATTATTATTATTATTAATAATAATATTATTATTATAGCAGCCATTTTATAAGCAGATAGGAATATTTAAATAATCATTATCAGATAATCAAATCTAACATACTCTTAAGGGTAAATTAATTTAAGAAAAATTACTATTACCAACACCATGATTGTACAACCAGTTTTACAATTTTTTACAACTTTTAGTTACTAAATCTAATTTTTGTGTATATTTTCAAATCTTTCTTTAATGCAGTCTCTTAAAATAAACATAAATGCGCAAGTCCAGCTTGATCAGTTTTTCAGTAGTTTTCCAGCCTTTCTTGGTTACTTTAAAAAAAAATAGAAAATAAAAGAAAGAAAACAGTCCACTTAAAGAAATCTCCCTGCTGGAACTGGTTTCTTATATATCATATATGATTAGGTTATTGCCATAGGAAGAAAGTGGGCTGTTTTTTGTTCTTTCTTCGTTTTTTTCCCTCTTACAGCAACCCCCTTTTGATTTAAGGCAACAAACATTTCTCCTCCACTGTGTGTCCATTTAGCTGATGCGTATGTGTTGTAATGGTTTTCCAAAATTAATTCTTTGAAGTTGCAATCTTCATTGCATTCCTTCTGTTAAAACAATAAACATTATTCAAATGAGTTTTGAAGATGCTCAATTAAACAAAGACTAAGTAGGTAACATTTGGTAGAATTAAAGCAGATAAGATTTTTTTAAAACCTCAGATTGAGCTAAACTTTAGTAGGTGTAACTATGTAGTATATTGGCCAAAAAAGACATCTTAAACTTAAAACAAAACAAAAAAGATAACATAATATATATTTAGTTTTGCAGCATTGCTTCAATTTTTGGGCAGTTTCTACTGTTCTTTAATATTAGGACCTATTTCTCCCTGTTTAGTAGCTCACATATTGCTATGCCAAGTCATTTATTCTCTAACCACTGGAAATTTGGTGTAGTTAGTAAAGCTTCCCTCAGGTGAAGGACATATTTCATAACTTTTCTTCATTCATAGTACATCGCATTGTATTCAATGGTAACAGGAAATAAAAAATTTATTTGTTCATCTATGCAACCATTCATTCAGTTAAATCCAAATTATTATGTAATTTGCTTATGCCAGCCATTATGCTGAGCTATACAAAGGAGAGTTGATTATACTTTATTATTGTAAGATGAACTGACACATATTTCACATTGTAATAAAGTGGTAACAATGTGAATGCTTTCAGTTTAAATCCCATGATTGTGAGATAAATGCTGTTAAATGAACTGAACATTTCAGGATTTTTTTCCCCAAGAGTTTTCATGTCAGCAATATGCAAATGGGTGAACTTTAACAAAAAGTTTTTTAATGCAACAGATGGAAATTTTAGATTTCAACTATCTAAATGCACATGGAAGTTTAAAGCTGGAATTATCCTTAGGGGTCAGTTATTCAAACTAATTTTACAGATTAAAAAAACTGAAGTTCACATAGCTTAAGCAATTGTCAAACATCTCACAGAAAACATCCCCCCCCAATGCTTGAGGATAAAGTGTTTCAATGAAGTTATTAAACTATACCATTTTCACTTTTCAGAAAGGCAAGATATTTTTGACAAAAATAAGTTTGAAAAATTAAGTCTAAGCTACAAATTAATACCTTTGCATAGAGCTTTCCTTCCTTGTTCATTGCAAGATAGTATTCACTTTCCACACCTTTGATTGCCACAATTCCAACTGCCACTGTTCTAATTTCCATGATATCTGCAAGGAATCATAGAAAAATAAAATTAATTATTTGCCCAAATTTGCATATTATCCAAGAATGGCCATTTGTTTTTATTTATGTTTCATCTGGAAGTTAACATTATTACTGTGCTTATTTTTTCAGTTTGTGACCCTCTACCCTTAACACACACACACACACACACACACACACACACACACACACCAAAGTCGTCATTAATATTAAAAGTGTAAATGTTTCATTTTGTAGAAAAAGATATCTGTATTCAAAGAAATAGTTACATATTCAGATGTATTCTCTAGAATTACATTTATAATTTGCTCTATTAATAATAGCAAAAGTAATCAAAGTTTATTGAAGTCATGCCACATGCCAAGGATTGTTCCAGTGACCTTATGTGTTGACTCATGCAACCATCATCATGGATTATGAGGCAGATACTCCTATTAGCCCCATTTCACAGATCAGGAAACTGAAGCACAAAGAGGTTATATAATCTCCCAAATTTGTATAACTGGTAAGTGGCAGAACTAGAATTTGAACCTAGACAGTTCAGCTCTAATCATTATTTAATACTATGAAAGTATATAATAGGCTAACATTTTTCCTCTTCTCTTTGCTAAAATTTCTCTTAAAAATGATTGCTGGCAGAATAATTCTTGAATATATTGAAAATGAAGAAAATTCCAATTAAATCCACTGTTTAATAGTAGTTTATAAGCACATGACAGCTTATGATGCTGATACAGTCGCACAACATTCAACAGATCTTCACTGACAGCCAGTTCTATGCCAGGCTCAATTCAGAGACGAGCATTACCCTTTCAAAGATTCTTATCTGGTAACGATTACTCTTCTTCACTTTCACTAAATAAAGAACAAAGAGAAATAATAATATACCATGCAGCAGAATATTATTAGGCTAAATTTGTACTGACAAAATGAGGAACATTGAAGAAATTGAGTCAATATACTTGCAATACCAAATTGAATAAATCTATTTAAGAACACATGAAACAGTTGGTCTCTAAAGATCATCCCCCGTAAAATTTTATAAAGTCAACATTTTCCTTTCCTTCAAGTCCCTTTACCCCTGCCAGTCCACCCATTCAATATTCTATTTTCTGTATTGGTAGAAAGGAGAATGTTGATACAAAGTTGCAGGGTATATTTCATGATCAGTTGTAATTAGAAAATGGAATCTTTAATATTTGCAGGCCTTTCTTTTACAAAAACAATTGCCCATAAAATCTAACTGTTGAATTATATATAGTTATTGTCAAGAAAGTGTAATAAAATAACAGGAGAGGATGGAAAATGAGTTAGGGCCAGATTGTTGAGGGCCTTGAATGTCAATTTAAGGAATTCAAGCTTTTATTTGAAGAGAATGGGGAGTCAGTAGAGGTTTGAAATCTGAAAAATATCAGACTAGAAAATGTGTTTTAGGGCTGGGCGTGGTGCCGCACGCTTGTAATCCCAGCATTCGGGAGGCTGAGACCAGAGATCTGGGTTCCCGGCCAGCCTCAGCTACCTAGTGAGGCACACCACAACTTAGTGAGACTCGGTTTCAAATAAAGAATAAAAAATAGGGCTGGGGGTATAGCCCGGAGGTAGAATGCCCCTGAGTTCAGTCCCCAGTACCGCAAAAGAAAAAGAAAATGTGTTTTAGGGAAATTAATTGAATGTGAATAGTAGCTAAGAAGAGAAAAAGACTAGAACTATTTATGCTGAAAGTGGTACCCACTTTGTAAGGGATTATTGTTTTACTAAGTTAATGTTTTTTAAAGTCTTCAGTTTAAAATCTAATTCATTAAAGTTGAATAGTTATAACCCATATATACAAAAATCCTTGTTGTCTTCAATCATTTTTTAAGAGTACAAAGTGGTCCAAAGACTAAAAAGATTAAAAACATCATTTCTAAATAAACTTCATCTATCCTGGTCTGTTTAGTTGCAATTTGACTTATAGTTGTGAGATGAATATGTTTGGCTATTTTATGAATATATGGCTATTATATGAATTTGTAAGTAGAAACTCCAAGCACATCCATACAGAAATGTTCGGTGTGCTTCAAAAATGTCTAAAGAATTTCTTAATGATATATTAAGTTATCAAGCTGCAAGTTATAATTTACATACATAAATAGTAAACTATGTAAAACATTACTGTTTGATCAAGTTGATTATTTATTATTAGTATGGCTTTAAACAAAGAATAAAGCTAAGATATGCATTAATTTGTTGTGTGTGTGTGTGTATGTGTGTGTGTGTGTGTGTGTGTTACTAAGGATGGAACCCTGAGTGTGTGTGTGTGTGTGTGTGTGTGTGTGTGTGTTACTAAGGATGGAACCCTGAGGCATTCTACCTCCAACTACACCCCCAGCCCGATTTTATTCTTTTATTTTGAAACAGCATCTCATTAAGTTGCAGAGGGCCTCTCTAAATTGCTGAGGCTAGCCACAAACGTGCAGTCCTTCTGTCTCAATCTCTTAAGTACTGGGATTACAAGTGTGTGCCACCATGCCCAGATAAGATATGTATTTATACCGCTATGGTTTTGGACAATAAAAAATTACAAGAATAGCAAAGAATTTTTCTAGGTAAGTGATATGTTTTTGACATATTAAAATCCTGCATCCTCCAGTTACTAAATGTGAATGTGTGTGTGTTTGCTCTGGTAAATTCAAAACAACTGTCTTTTTCAATAGGAATATTGATTGTTTGATTTTTGTGGTACCAAGGATTGAACTCAGGGGCATTCTACCTCTGAGCTACACCCCCAGCCAGATTTTTAATTCTTTATTTTGAAACAGGGTCTCATTAAGTTGTGAAGGGCCTCACTAAGTAGCTTAGGCTGGCCACGAACCTGTGATCCTCCTGTCTCAGACTCCCAAGTACTGGAATTACAAGAGTGAGCCACCACACCCAGCTAAAACAATTGTCTTTAAAGAATGGTTGACTCTGGGCTCAGTCATCCCACTCTGCGTTTCTTGGACATCTTCAGGCTCTCTCCTCTTTGCCTTTCAATTACAGGAATCCCCTTTTTAATTTTCTCCCTCAATCAGGGCTGTTTTAAGATTTTCATATACCCCAGGTACTTCTGAGACTACCCTATATACATCAATCATGTTAAAATACATCCATATTACTCAACAGATATAATGTTTTATAATTAAAGTTTTATATACCTTTTCTTTTGAAATTATTTAACCTAAAGTAAATCATTGGACTTACTCTTACTTATAAATTTTCTTCAGAAATTATGAATTCTTGAGAATTCATACAAAGTGAAAAAATTATCAAATTGTTTTCTAATTTTATTCAAGTTATTAAATGTAATAATGAAGCTAGTATAGTAGTGTTTATATTTTAAATATTTATTAATCTCTATTTTTATTTTACTTTCAAACCTTTTGCCAATATCTTGACTTTTAAGTTTTAAATATATTTGTAAGCCCTTGAAATTTTCATAGCTCTATGTTCTGTGCCTATAGGCCAAATGAATAAAATGTTCTTACCCTTAACTGAAGTCTTTTCAAAAACCTACTGTGGTTCCTTTTTTTTTTTTTTCCTTTTTCTTTTTTCTAGTGCTAGAGATTGAACCCTGGTTTCTTTCACCAGCTCCAAATTTTGTGAACATATGGACTAAATCTGCTCAATTTTCTTCAATTTAACTCTTGCATCCTAACTTCTAATCTCTTCATTGTTTTCTCTTATTAAGATCTGCAATGACCTCCTAATTACCAAATCCAAGAGTTTTTTAACAATCAAAACTTTCTTCTATGTATCTTTTGCCACTCCTGCATCTTTTATTCTATTCCTAAATCTTGATGTTTTCCCAATCCTACATTACCCTAGTATACTGATTTATGTAAAAATGATTAATTTTTGTGTAACTGTATCCTTATATCATTTTATGGCTTATTACATTGTTTTTATGCTTGAAAGTCTTTTCTCATCCTATTATTTGAAATATATTTTATTTTATAGTTTGGATTTCAAGAATAAATTTCTTTAAATTTGTCTAGAATTAATTTGGGGGTATATTATGAGATAAGACCCTAAACTGAAAGTTTATTCTTGCAAACTACTATCTCATTTTTTCAGCATTATTTATTAAATATTTAATTTTTAACTGATATGATGCTTCTCTTTAACCTCTTAGCACTTGTTTTGTGTCATTGATTTATCAGTTCTCATGTGGCTCGTTATACTTATAGGTAGCTCTGATTCTAGGTGTTAGTAATTGTTCTTGGATATATATCCTCTGACATGTCCGGGTGTGGTGGATCATGCCTGTAATCACAGTACTTGGGAAGCTGAAACAGAAGGATTGCAGGTTTCAATCTGCAATCAGCAAGAAGTGAGACTTTTTTCAACCTAGTAAGACCCTGTTTCCAAATAAGAAATAAGATCGGGCTGGGGGTATAGCTCAAAGGTAGAATGCCTCTGAGTTCAGTTACCAGTGCCACCAAAAAAAAAAGGATGAAGACATTGGTCATGCTCACTATCATCCACAATTTCCTTGGCCCTTATTCATACAGTATGAATACCAGACTCTTCACTAGCTACATTTACTTAAAACCAGTATCTTAGCAAGAATTGTAATGAGATAGAAAGCCTAAAACAGAATATTCTTCATTATTTTCCTTTATGTAGACCATAAACTTATTTTACAATAATATAACCTCACCATTTTAAGAATATTTTAATAAATTCATTACTTTAGAGTTTTGATATAATAAAAAGTATCCCTATGAAAAATAAATTTTGTTTAGATTATACTTTTCAAGGATGTATCATAAAGTTTGTTTCAAAATAGTAAATTATGTTTTTATATATAAAAAGATAAATGTTAACTGTTTCTCTTCAATAAATGATCAGTTTCTCTTTTCCTTTAAATTAAGTATGTACAAAAACTTAGAATTTGTGAACAAATAAATATCAAAATACCTTATGTGGTATGTGTGAATTCAGTGTATTAAATAAATGTAAATTGAAATATAAATGTCATAGCAATAAAGATGGCAAAATATACTTTTGAGAAATGATTAGTAGAATCCTTTTCTATGCTTTAAAACAGCTCACTATTTTATGATATCTTTAGTTTCTAAATAATGAAACAAGAGAATAGTTTCATTCTGTAATTTGAAAATAATGCTTCACAAATAAAATATTGCAGATGTAAAGAGTAATTATACCCCCAAAAAAGTGATGCCAACTCCAGTGTGATTGTCACCTTATTTTTGTATCATACAAAATATTTATTGAATTTATTTCACAAATATTTTTTGGTTGTTTATTGCCAGACCCCATTCTAAGCAGACTTTACTGATCTGAAGATTATCTAAAATGAATTTTAAATTTCAAATATACCTCAATACAAGTAAAATAAAATAAAGTGAATTTTGAAGCTTTTTTATGTTTTTTTATTAGATTATATTTAACAGTGTCAGCAAACAGCCTAAGGTTATAAATTTAACAGCATATGATAATGAATCAACCTATTTATATAATAGTGAAAGTCATCATGACTTGATTAAATTATGAAAGGGTAAGTTAAATAAGTCCTGAACAAACTTATCTCATCTCTCTAATTACCAGGCATCCATATTTAGTATGTTAGTGGAGGCATTAAAACTATTCTTTTCTAAAGTAAAAGAAATTAATATGTAAGTTGAAAAAGATTTTATTTTTCCTTTACTCAAATTAATTCCCAAGTACCTTGGATATCTCCAGTTGCTTAAGAAATGGGAGTTGAATTTCTTAATTCAATCTAAATAAAATTACATTATTTTAAAAGCAGTAACACACTGTTGGCTTTGTGAAGCACAAAGTACTTTGTGGAGTCACCTCTAGCAAGCTGGATATAAAACCTGTTTCCAGGTTCCTCTTCTTTTCCCACTGACCCACAAAAATCTACTATTGTAGGATAACACAAATGATACATATGGCTGATAATGTTAATCTTCTATTTGGATCATTTTATTCTAAGAAAGAATGCTGTATAACTGTTAAATAACAGATCTAAGACAGACCTTGGAATGCAATAAAAGAAATTAGAAAACTAATCAAATTAAAGCTAATAAAAAGAAACATAAGTAGGTAAATTATTACTGAAAACCAACAAGTATAATTCCCATCAAATCAGTATGAAACTCAAAACAGTTCCACATGATTGCGTAATTGCTAATATCAAATAAACCTGAAATGTTCTGTTACAAAAAACTTGATTTCACATCATCATCATCATCATCATCATCATTAGGGAATTAATTACAGTTCATATCAATCCCAATCCTGTGTCTATTTTATAATGATGTCAAAAACATTTAATGATTCGTCAGGTTAGATAAAAAGAATTATGTCATTCCTTGAGAGATTTATTGAGAATATAAGTAATGGGCATGCCTAGACCTTAGCAAACTGTTTCTTAAAGGGAAAAATGGTAAATGATAAGTATTTGAGTTATCTGAGAGTACAGGGACTGTTGTCCTGCCACCATAATTCTAAAGCATCTTTAGACACTATGTAGATGAGTGTGCATGGCTGTGTTCCAATAAGACTTTATTTATGGAAAAAAGAATACAAGTAAAACATTACAAAATTTTAGAAAGTATATCAGTATGTGGTACAATGATGGCAATGTTTTCTTTCAAAAGAATTTAAGTTTCAGCAGCTTTCTTCAATAGGGTTAGAACTATGCAAGAATTAGAAGCAAACTATTTGGTTATGCAATAAATAGAATGATATTTATCCAGTAGCACATTACTAAAGAGTGTGTTGGGTGCACAGTTAACTGTATTGTACAGACTTATATTTCCATACCAGCTTACTAACCTTACTTCCTTTTTATTTTATTAGCTTTCTAGAATTTAGGACTCAGTTTTCTCCTTTGGGCCAAAGAATGCATGTTCCCTGAATCATACAAAAGTAACTACTTTTTATTTTCTGTAATCACTGGAAGTTCTAAACTTTTATTCAGAAAGAATTGTTTGTCTTATCATAGAGAATATTTACATTTGCTAAATACATCACCTTATTATGTTGTCACTGGCTCCAAAATAGAATAAATATTGATATTGTAATCCCAAAATATATGAGAAAATATCATATGTTTATATAAAATAGAAATAATTAAAGCAATCTCTTCCCATCACCCAGAAAATCACTCTTTACTTTCTGGCTTTTCCTAACATGTAAGGTACCTTTAATAAGAAATCAAGTTTTCATTTCATAGAATTAGAGATAAGGTTCAAAATACAAATATACCTGGGATAAGTTAATACATAGGTATAAATTTATATTTTGGTATAAATGACTATATATTTTATGAAAGCAGAGTTTGATTAGGCTAAAAAAGAAGAGAACATAGGGCGCCAAGAGTGAAACTGAAAGGATAAAATGAAACTTGCACTGACATTTTGCTTACAGCTAGCTCTAGGAATCAGGTCAGCTTGTCAGATTTCCTCTAATTCATAGAGACAGCAGCTTAGATCACCACATGTCCACTTTGTCCCTGTATTTTAATTATTGCTCTATCCCTTGAAATTTTGCTATCTGGTCGATATATAATCTTTTTCTTTCCTTCTGTAACTCATATTTGAATATTCTGCCACCAAGCAATAAAATCATTCTAAGCACTTTGGTTTAAGATCATGCTGGTCATCAGCATTGAAAAATTAGAGCATGGTTTAAGGTTATGTTGGCCATTAGCTCTCAGGAATCTTAAGTAGGTATTTTGGGCTAACATTCTGAACAATGAATTCTGATATGGAATAGTTCTATCTTTCACAGAAACAAAGGTGAAGAAATAAAAACATCTGAGCTTGCATCAGAATCTGCTTAAAATATTAAAAGATGATTCAAGATGCCTCAAGTTCTTATCAGGAACTATTACATTTCCTTCACTTCTATATAACCAAAGTGTGTGTAGTAGTTTGCTCCTGTTTCCAATGCCATCAACATTAGTCCAGGCCTTTATTATCTTTAAGCTCAACAGTTATTGTAATTTAGCTCTAAACCTACATCCAGCCTCTCTATCTTTATATTTACCTTTTATTTATAAAAGTCATGTTATAAAGATTACTCATGCTTCAAATTTTTTCAATATGCACTCTATTACAAGGCAAAGCAAAACAAAACTTTTTACTTAGAATTAAAAGCCCTTCAAAATCTGACTACATCCTAACTTTAAAATTGTCTCCCTTCTTCTTTTACAAACTTTTCTTTGGTTTCAAATTAACAGATTTACTGATTGTCTTCCTCTCCCATGAAAAGGGACAGATGTTTTCCTAGCTCTTCTCATCAGTTCCCATAGTGATATGGAAGTCTCTACTTCAATATTCTCCAAATGTTGCCTCATGGACAGGACTATCATAGGGTTCTGCAAATCCCTACTCCTTGGTTCAGAAATTTGTATTTAGCTGGCTCTCTAGCAGGCTCTCAATAAATGCTGAGGTAGTTAAATTATATATAAATCTCATACTAACTAATGTATCTTATTATAAATCAGATTAAATAATTAATGAGTATCTTAATCATATTAAATGCCAAAAGAACTAAAATTAAAAGATTGGGTCAACAGAAATATTTGCTAAATGTAATTTTCATGACATTTTAAAAATTTATCTAATTAGATAAGCATAAGATTCCATGGTTAATTCAAACAATGGTACATCTCAGATTGTGTTTCATGATGATAATTCAAAAATATTGAGAGAACTTCAAACATCTCTAGTTTTCCCATCTATAATATAATATAATATAATATAATATAACATAACATAATATATATTATACACGATATATTTTTATTTGGCTAAGCACTTCTTAAACATATTTATATTTTTAGTATGTAGCTCTTGTATGGGTAATAACTTCCATATGTTTTCTGTTTGCTATATAATATTTATCACATCTATTTATCTGTCTAGCTCTTAACACATTAAGACATTAAGAAGTACACACTAGTTCTAATATTTTATGAGTTAACTACCAAGTCTCTGTTCTTCCTATCCATATTGTTAGTTCTATAAACACTGAATATAGCCCATCATTGTGTGTATGCGTGTGTGTGTGTGTGTGTGTGTGTGTTACTGGGGATAGAACCCAGGGGTGTTCTACCTTTGAGCTATATCTCCAGCTCTTTTTATTTTTTATTTTGAAACAGGGTCTCCTTATGTTGCTGAGAGTCTCATGAAGTTGCCGAGGCTGGTCTGAAACCTGTGATCCTCCTGTCTCAACCTCCTAAGTACTGGTATTACAAGTGCACCACCACACCTGACTGAATATTCTTCATCTTAATGTTCATTTTAACAAATATGTCAATTCAAGACGGATCAAAGACCTGGAAGTTAGGCCAGAGACCTTGCAGCTACTTGAAGAGGGAATAGGCCCAACACATCAACACATAGGTACAAGTAAAAACTTTCTCAACAAGACCCCAAAGGCACAAGCAACTCAAAGGAAGATCAATACATGGGATTGCATTAAACTGAAGAGCTTCTGTATAGCAAAGGAAATTATCAAGAACATCAACAAAGAGTCCACAGAGTGGGAGAAAATTTTTGCCAGCTACTCCTCTGATAGAAGACTAATATCTAGAATATACAGAGAACTCAAGAAAATCACAGCTAAGAAAACAAATAACCCAATCAAAAAATGGGAGAAGGATCTAAATAGACACCTCACAAAAGAAGAAATACAAATGGCCAATAAGAGTATGAGGAAATGTTCTACATCATTAGCAATCAGAGAGATGCAAATCAAAACTACCTTGAGATTTTACCTAACTCCAATTAGAATGGCAATCATCAAAAACACAAACAACAACAAATGCTGGCAAGGGTTTGGAAAAGTAGGAATCCTAATACATTGTCAGTGGGATTGCAAATTAGTGCAACCACTTTGGAAAACAGTATGGAGGATCCTCAGACAAATGGGAATGAACCTACCATATGATCCAGCAACACCACCTCTAGGTATCTATCCAAAAAAATGGAAACCAAACTATCAGACCGATGCGTGTGTATCTGTGTTTATAGCTGCACAATTCAAAATTGCAAACTATGGAACCAGCCAAGATGTCCATTGACAGATGAATGGTTTACAAAACTATGGAATATATACACAGCCATAAAGAAGAACAAAATCAAGTCAGTTGCAGGGAAATGGATGCAACTGGAAAACATTATGCTAACTGAGATTAGTCAGTCACAAAAAAATAAAAAATCATGTGTTCTCTCTAACATGCCGAAGCTAGGGAGAAAGTGGGACATAAGAGGGACTCTAGGGGAAGAAGGAGAAACCTTAGATGATCAAAGAAGGGGACTTAACTGAAAGTGATGGGGGGGGCGGACACCCTAATGCACATGATGTACTTTCACAAACATATCAAAGCCAATCACTAAACTGGACTTGCAAAGGAGGGAGGGTGAAGGAATGGGGCAGAAATTGGGGAAAGGTTAAATGAGAAATGTGTGCATGTATGCCTTTACCAGCTAACAAAGATGCATGATTACAATGCACCAATAAAAAGTTAAAAAAAAACACAAATATGTCTTATTCTAGATGATAACCCTGGTTTTCTTAGTCTGTGTCATATGGTATATTTCTTGTATCATCTATTCATTCATTCATTCATTATGATGATTTTAGGATGTTTTCATTGCATTATTGTGGTCTTTTTTTTTTTGAAGTTTTTTTTCAATTTTATTTTATGTACAAAGAAACATGGTCTCTTTCACGGGGTAGACGTCTAGATAATCTATTCAAGGAAGGTCACTCAGTCCAACTTGATGAAGCCAATGTCCTTCGCGTCCCGGTGGAAACACTGCCGGCACATGTTGAGGCCATATTTCCGGATCAGACCGAGCCAGTTTGAACAGACATGGCAAGAGCGAGAATCGTGGCCAAATTCTCGCGGATGACTCCAATAGAGCTGCTGGTGACCCATCTTGCTTTCAAGGCTGCAATGAAGCAAAAGGAGGGTGCCAGGTCGCGCATGCGCTCTTCACATTTTTTTCCCCGGAACACAGCTTGCCCAGAATGCAGTCTTATTGTAGTCTTTATTAATTTTAGACAAAAATGACATCTGTACACCAGATATGGAAATACTATGCTGCTTACTCAGATATATTATAATATGTTCTGTTTTATGTCTTAATCCTCTTCCTGATAATGCTCTTTACTTAATTGATCTTTTGGTTACAACTTCACATTAAGATACTATCTTTAGGGAAACATATAAGTGATTTCTTGGTTACCTTATAAAGAGAAAATCATTATTCAGGGCCTTTTATCTTATAATTTCAATTTTATCATAAAATTCATTGCATTAAAAGTCATCTGCTACCAGGCATGGTTGTAGACACTTGTAATCCCAGTACTTGAGAGACTGAGACAGGAGGGTCATAAGTTCAAGATCAGCCCCAGAAACATAGTAAGACTCTCAGCAACCTAAGAAGACTCTGTCTCAAAAAAAAAAAAAATCGCTGGGGGTTAGCTCAAAGAGTACCCCACACACAGACACACACATCTGCCAGTTTCCTGTCTACCTGTGTATGAGTGTTCTATCTTTCAATATTTTGCCATTATTTGCTTAGTTCACTAATTCAAAGATGTTGATCTAATCTGTAAACTTGGAGTTTTTACTATATATTCTCACTTTCAAATAATTTCAAAAATGTCAACTAAGTTGGATCATTTCACTAATCCCTAAGGAATGTCACTGTTAACGTTTCACTCAAAATATTCATTTGGCCAGGAGTGGTGGCGCACGCTTGTAATCCCAGCATTCGGGAGGCTGAGGCCAGAGGATCCGGGTTCGCGGCTAGCCTCAGCTACCTAGTGAGGCACTCCGCAACTTAGTGAGACTCGGTTTCAAAATAAAGAATAAAAAATAGGGCTGAGGGTATAGCTCGGAGGTAGAATGCCCCTGAGTTCAATCCCCAGTACCGCAAAAAAAAAAAAAAAAAAAAAAAAAATTTCATTTGTACTAATTCCTTGTTTACTCCCTAAAAATCAGTGTTTCTCAGTATGATAGACTGAGGGTGAGACGAGGCAGGTATTGTCAGGCAAAAATATCCTTCTGGAAAGAGATGTCAGGTACTTTTTCAAAGGATATGTACTCTGGACATTTTGATTGCCCATCCTTTCATCCTTGGAAAGCCATCCCCTGCGTAATCCATCCCTTAAGAGGCTATCACAGTAATTAGCTAATGATGTTAATTGAATTATTCTCCAAACAATATATATTTGGCAGTGGAAAAAATTCATAACTTATTAAAATCCAGGTTTTTAAAAAGAAAATCTTACCTCCCTAAAAAGAAGGCTTAGCTTTGTCCTAAGATCATAATAGAAATTCAGTTTAAAAAAGTGACTTTGTTTCTTGAAACACATCAAATCATTTTGAAAGTCTAAAAAATTATGTTTACATCTTTATTTCCTCATAGACATTTTTAGTAAGTCGGTACAATTTTCCTCCTGTAAAAACTATCTTGCAGAGCCGGGCGTGGTGGCGCATGCTTGTAATCCCAGCATTCCAGAGGCTGAGACCGGAGGATCCGGGTTCGAGGCCAGCCTCAGCTCCCTAGTGAGGCACTCCGCAACTTAGTGAGACTCGGTTTCAAAATAAAGAATAAAAAATAGGGCTGGGGGTTTAGCTCGGAGGTAGAATGCCCCTGAGTTCAATCCCCAGTACCACAAAAAAAACTATCTTGCCTTTCCTCAACATCTATTCTGCAAACATTGTGAGTACTCTCTAGTAGTACAGTAGTGAAACAGGGAAAATTAGGTAGAAGAACCTGTATGAAAGAGATACAGATGCATAAAACACTGTGGCATTTGGGGGATAGTTTACTGTGCTTGGGTCCTAAACAAGGTGGGCTTCCAGAAGAAATGAGAAATATAGGCCAGGCAAGATCATGAAGAGCCTTATATGACTAGTTGAGTTTGGACTTTTACCCCATAGGAGATGGGTAACCACTGAAAGTTTTAGAAAGATGCCTCTATCAGCAGTGTGTCAGATGGAATGGCAAGAGGCAAAACCAGTGAAGAGATGATAGTACCGATCTAGGCACAAGTGGTCAAGATTGGGGGGGTGCGGGGGTTAGAGTATTTGTTTCCTCAAATAGGTTACAGTTGCATACATGGTTAATACAAATCATAAATCCTATTTTGAGTAACTGAAGACCCAACCTCTTAACCACAGAGTATTATTGATATTCGAAGTATTATTGATATTTGAAGAATTAAAGCTATATCTACCATGACACAGTTCCTGCATGCCAAAATTGAATATATACATGCCTAAATTAGGACCTTGATAAGAAAATGCTTGCTTGTTTGTTGTTTTTTGTAATACTGGGGATTGAACCCAGGGGTATTCTACCTCTGAGCTACACCACAGGCCTGTTTTATTTATTTATTTTTTATTATGAAACACGTTGCTGAGAGTCTCACTAAGTTACTGAGGCTGGTCTTGAACCTGCAATCCTCTTGTCTTAGCCTCCCCAAATACACCTGGCTTTATTTATTTTGAATATAAATCAAGTTTATCCTTTATCAACAATCTTCCAGAATGCATTCATCCCTTTGTACATGCTGAACTACTTGCTAGTCTAAGCAACTTTCACACTTCTGTTATCTCATTTTTAAAATCTTTCAATATTATATTTTACCTTAAAGAATAATAAATTTAATAGGAAATGGAGGAAGAGAAACACATTCATAGAATCCTTGAGAAAAGTAAGGTAAGTCATTATGGCATGCCCCTCTCTTCCTATCCTACACTTTTGGTCTGTGCCATGGTGAGAGGATCATGGACAATGAGTCAAGAGACACAAAGTTCAAATAGAATCAAAAGAGATTTATAAACTATTTACCCATGTTGGAGAGGATAATTTTATGAACTAAGATATTTCTGGACAAAATCTGGATCTCTAGCCAGTATGAGGAAAGAAAAATTGTGAAACAACCCCATATTAAGAAATCTCATGTGAGAACATACAAAATTTAGTAAGCATATGCATTAGAATGTACTCTTCATTTTTAAAAATGCTTATTTTGGAAAGGATTTTCTGCAAGATATACTAAATAACAGGATCCTTATAGTGCATTTACATGTTAATAAGGTACAAAGAAAATCGATAATTAATCTTTCAAAGCTATGTCTATTATGTAAATAAAGATCATAGTGACCATATGCAAATAGTGAACTCTCAGCTATTTAATTCAAAATTAAATCAACTCAATAGTTAACTTAAGAAAATTGAACTTGACTTTTCCATGATGTCTCTTTAATATTTTAAAATTTTTCTCAGAATAAAAAATAGAGATTGCAACCAGGCATGGTAGCACATACTTGTAATCCCAGTACTTGGGAGACTGAGACCAGAGGATCCGGGTCTGCAGCCAACCTCAGCTACTTAGTAAGGCTCTCCACAACTTAGTGAGACCGTGTTTCAAGATAAATAATAAAAAATGGGTCTGGGGGTGTAGCTCAGAGGTAGAAAGCCCCTAAGTTCAATCCCTAGTACCCCCCCCCAAAAAAATACTTTTCTGATGCCTTTAGAATGTAGATTTCCAGCACTTTATGGATACATAGCATACAAACTATTCTAGCCAAAATCTACAGGGATCAATCTTCTGTAAGGAAGGAAGGAAAGGTAAGGGAGGAGAAGAGAAGGGAGGAAAGGAGGAAGGAAGAGATGTTTCTTTCATAGAGATAGAATTATTACTAGGAATATGTACGGAGAAGGGATAGCACAAAATACGTAGTTTTTCAGCTCAGCTAGTCTTTATAAAGTTGTTGGCTGCTTACCTATTTGATGCCTAGCATTGTATATAGATCATTGTGCAGTACATGGCAATATACAAAAAATAATAAGTTGCAAGCTCTCTATCGTTGAGAAACTAATTGTGTTTTGAAATGAGAGATCTACTGTTAGCCCAAATGACAATGAAGATTAAATGGTAAAACAGTAAGGAAGAAAAGGGATCTGTGTTACTAATCCTGTAAGGCAGAATTTTGAAGAATTTTAAGAATTCCATCAGGATGGGCAATATTTGAATCAGAGAGAAACAGACTAGAAAAAAATAGACTAAGAACGTGGAAAAGGTGGGGTGAAGAGGATTATGTTCAGGAGAAGGCTTGCCTCAACTAAGAAAATACACCCCTTTATGGTCCACATGTATGCTAACTATCAACACTGGATTTTGATATAGTAGGATTTGGCCTGGCAGTATTCCTTAATCAAAAAAAAAAGAAAAGCTAAAAAGAAAAACCAAAAAAAAAATTCTGAAACAAAATACCAATAATCAAATAAACAAGCAAACAAAAATTGTTCCTTTGATTTGCCTCACATACAAAGACCACAGAGTTTCTAATATGTCTCCCTGCTCAGAGCAGAAAATCATATTGCCAAAACTGAGAGGCTGCACAGTTTTATAAGTGCCAGAAGGAGTTCAAATTGTTTAATCATTATATACATGACTGGTATCAAGAGTCCTATGTTTTCAGACTATAATGAATACAATATGTGTGGGTTAAAATATTTGTTTTATGACTTGGCCATTGCTAGAACATTTTTGGAATTTGCTGATACTCCCACCTCATTTTGAATAAATGTCAAAATATAAGTAGGACAAACAAAGGAATCTGGTACTGCAGATATAGAATTTGAGATAATTCAGTACATGCATTCCAGACTTTGCATGGAGTTGGAGATTGTATGTGAACACCTCATTCACCTGAAACACTGAAGGCAATTATACTTCATTCCACTAAAATCAAACCTCACCTTCCATAAGCATTACTAAAAGTGTCTCATCATATCATTATCTGTATGTGGATCAGTGATGTATTATGTAATTAAGCATATAATATATCTATTTCTAGTAGCACTGAGTTTTGGGGACCTTTTTAATTTAAGGCTTCAGAAGTACTTTCAGCAGGTACCAGGAAAAGGATATCACTTTTCTCCCTGTTTTCAGAATCCAGGGCTTGCCTCTCCCATCATACCCAATGTTCTAGCTTTATTTTCTTTGCAGAGGTCCCACAACACTAATAAAAATATAAAGTCTAAAGTCTGTTCTTGGTAGAGACAAAAAGAGGTGGTCCTGAGATATAGAATCAAGGGAGAAAAGTGACAGCTGTGGAAATTTCATTGATGGGCTGAGAATATAGCTCAGTGGTAGAGTGCTTGTTTAGCATGCATCAAGTTCTGGGTTTAATCCTCAGAACCCCATTTTTTAAATATACAAGCAGTGGATGGGCTGCAAATATTTAACAATGAATTCTCCAGAAAAACATCTTTGATTTTATAGCATTTGTCAGTTTCACCAGTTTCCAAGGCATAAATATTTCCATCGTCAGTTTCATGCCCATATCAAGCTATAAACATGGTGTTGGGAGTGAATCAATTGAAGCTGGAAAGAGATGCAGACTGTGGGCCCTCAAGAGACAGGAGGAGCCGGCTCCAGCACGTTACCATTTACAAGTCTTAAGTACAGTTCATGCTCTGAACCAGAGCCCGACCTTGGCCCCTGAAACTATAGAAGGTCACTTTTAAGAACATAAAATAACGATGTGTGGTACCATGTACATAATAATCATGATATCGCCCAAACTCTGTGAACCTGCACAAGAGCAAATTGCAACGTACTGGAAGAGATATAAAACGAGAGGACGTTAGGATATATTAATTAATATGAGCTTTTGTCAAAAATGAGTTGGCTGTAAGCACGTGGGTCTGTTTCTGAATCTTCTATTCTGCTCCATTAGTCTGTGTGTCTGTTTTTGTGCCAATACCAGGCTGTTTTTATTACTGTGACTTTGTAGTAGAGTTTGAAGTCAGGTATTGTGATACCTCCTGCATGGTTTTTATTGCTAAGAACTACTTTGGCTATTCTGGACTTTTTGTTGTTCCAAATGAATTTAAGGACTGATTTTTCTATGTCTGTGAGGAGTGACCTTGGTAATTTCATGGGTATTGCATTGAATCCGTAGATTACTTTTGGGAGGATGACCATTTTGATGATATTTATTCTGCCTATCCAAAAGCATGGTAGATTTTTCCATCTTCTATGGTCTTCGTCGATTTCTTTTTTCAGCTTTTTGTAATTTTCCTAATAGAGGTCTTTTACCTCTTTGGTTAGGTTTATCCCTAAGTATTTTATTTTTTGGGATGCTATTGTGAGTGGAATTGTTTTCTGGATTTCTTTTTCAGTGGTTTTATGGTTGGTGTAGAGGAAAGCTTCCGATTTTTTAAGATTGATTTTGTATCCAGACACTTTGCTGAATTTGTTGATCAGTTCTATAAGTTTTTTGGTTGAGTTTGTTGGGTCTTCTAAGTATAATATCATGTCATCTGCAAAAAGGGATAGTTTTAGTTCTTCTTTCCCTGTTTTTACCTCTTTGATTTCCTTCTCTTGCCTTATTGCTCTGGCTAGAGTCTCAATACTATATTTAACAGAAGAGGTGATTATGGACATCCTTGCCTTGTTCCTGTTTTTAGTGGGAACTCTTGCAGTTTCTTTCCATTTAATATGATATTGGCCATGGGCTTATTGTATATTGCCTTTATGATGTTGAGGTATATAATATACACTGTAAAAAGGATAGCCTCTTTAACAAATGGTGTTGGCAAAACTAGTTAACCATATGCAGGAAAATGGAAATAAACCCCACTTTCTCACTCTGCACAAGAGTCAACTCAAAGTGGATCAAAGACCTGGAAGTTAGGCCAGAGACCTTGCAGCTACTTGAAGAGGGCATAAGACCAACACTTCAACACATAGGCACAGGTAAAAACTTTCTCAACAAGACCTCAAAAGCACAAGCAACCCTCAGGAAGATCAATATATGGGATTGCATTAAACTGAAGAGCTTTTGTGCAGCAAAGGAAACTATCAAGAACCTCAACAGAGAGCCTACAGAGTGGGAGAAGATTTTTGCCAGTTACTCTTCATATAGAGGTCTAATATCTAGGATATACAAAGAACTCAAGAAAATCACAGCTAAGAAAGCAAATAACCCAATCAAAAAATGGGCAGAGGATCTAAATAGACACTTCACAAAAGAAGAAATACAAATGGCCAATAAATGTATGAGGAAATGTTCCACATCATTAGCAATCAGAGAGATGCAAATCAAAACTACCTTGAGATTTCACCTAACTCTAATCAGAATGGCAATCATAAAAAACATGAACAACAACTGCTGGTGAGGATGTGGAGAAGTGGGAACTCTAATACACTGTTGGTGGGATTGCAAACTAGTGCAAGCACTTTGGAAAACAGTATGGAGGATCCTCAGACGAATGGGAACGAACCTAGCCTATGATCCAGCAATACCATTTCTGGGTATCTACCCAAAAGAATGGAAACCAAACTATCAGACCGACGTATGTGTATCTATGTTTATAGCTGCACAATTTGCAATAGCCAAACTATGGAAGCAGCCAAGATGTCCATCCACAGATGAATGGATTACAAAACTATGGGATATGTTCACAATGGAATTTTACTCAAAATCATGTTCTTTGCAGGGAAATGGATGCAACTGGAAAACATTATATTAAGTGAGATTAGCCAGTCACAAAGAGTAAAGAAGCATATGCTCTCCCTAATATGCAGATGCTAAGGAGAAGATGGGGCATAAGAGGGTCTCCAGATGAAAAAGAAGAGACCCTCGAAAGCGAAGAAGTTGATTTAACCGAAGGGGTTGGACGGGGGTGGGGGTGGGGAGACACTAATGTATATCAAGGTTACTCACTAAACTGAACTTGAGAGGGAGGGAGGGCAAGGGAGGGGGGTGGGAATTTGGGGAAGGAGTCAAATGAGAATTGTGAGCACATATATCATATCGTTATCAATTTGTACATAACAAAGATGTATGCTTACAATGCATGAATAAAAATAAAAATTAAAAAAAATTAATATAAGCTAGCAGAAAATAAACACACTTAACACAATGTAGATTGTAGGTTCATTTTTTAAAAATCACTTTTCACTCTTCTATCTCAGAAAAAAAGAAAAAGAAAAAAAAAACAGCACTATAAGAATATGCAGCGAGCCAGGTGTGGTGGCACATGCTTGTAATCCCAGCATTTGGGAGGCTGAGACCGGAGAATCCGGGTTCGCAGCCAGCCTCAGCTACTTAATGAGGCCCTCTGCAACTTAGTGAGACCCTGTTTCAAAATAAAGAATAAAAAATAGGGCTGGGGGTGTGGCTCGGAGGTAGAATGCCCCTGAGTTCAATCCCCAGTACCGCAAAAAAAAAAAAAAAAAAAGAATATGCAGCACATGTACTAGGAAGTCCAAAAAATGCTCTGAATGGAATAACTAATTACAAATGCTTTGATTTTAGGAGAGCTTTTGAGTTTGTTGGAGGCATCAAGTGGTTATGCTATCCCTCCTGAGAGCACCAAATGTAGAGAACATGTTGAAAGCATCCTCCTTTATGCTTAAAAGTGAGCAAACATGTACAAATCTTTTCTCTTCTGAAAAGATATATGAAACACACACACACACACACACACACACACACACACACACACACACACACATGCACACACACTGTCTCTTCTGGACAAAAATTTTGAATCATTTTGAAACTTTCCAGCAAATTCACAAGCTAATCTGTAATATTTGTATTCAAATCACTAACAAAAGAAGAGATATAGTTAAATATTAATTATATGACCATAGATTTTTTTTAACAATAGAAAGTAAGGACAATCAAAGGAGTTGTTTTATTGACCTTTATAGCAGATTGATATTTTTACAGTCAATGGTAGATGTTATTAAATAGCCTAATAAAAATAAGCTAATTATATTTAAAAAGAAGATGTTGGGCAACATAGAAAAATAAACCAAACATTTGTTCAGGGAGAAAGTATTTTGAACTTTTCTGCAAGACTTATTTTTCTATAAATCAAATTCATAGAATAAATTTCCAAAAGACAAAATTTTAGGGACTTCAGAACTATCCACAACTATAATAAATCCCATTGCATTATGAAACTATAATAAAGTTTGAGTTTTGTTTTCTAATATTACATTTTTCATTTGTATGGAAATCAGAAAATGTGGGGACATAAAGTTCATCTTGATTTCTATAAAGACAAGAGCTTGGCAATGGTAAAAAGCAATTTTTATTTACTCTTTTTTTAAAGAGTTTCTTCTAGTGAGTATTATCTTAAAATGCATGAAGTGTGTTGAATCCTAAATTGGGAAAGAGGAACAGGAAAATTTTGGATGAAAAATAAAACTGAAACCTTTAAATGATAATTAATTAGAAACACAAGTTTACTATGCTGGAAGTGCATGTTTATGAGTTTAAATGACCTTTAAAGATGATTCAAAGCCAAGTAATAGCTTATTTGTGTATTATGACTATTTAAATGTTCTTTTTATTCTTGTTGTTATTTTTCTAAGAGAATCAATAGTTTGTTGTTAAATGTAAATACCTTGAGTTATGCATCCTATCAACCTAAAGTCTTACCTTAGCACCTTTACCTAAGTTTTCAGAGAATTTTTACATATTTTATCTCATTTGATCTTTCCAAAAACACTCCTTGCTATGAAATGAGCATCCTATTTCATGGAAATCAAACAAGAAAGTACTACCTAGCCAAATATAAATAACATCAGTAAAGGCTTAAAACATTTGATTCCAACATAAGCACAAAATTATTTTGCTAGATTTTTTATACTAATATCAGCCCTTTCCAAAATATACCATTGAATTGATTAGTACAAAACTCCTCTATTTTTAATATAATGCATTCATTATTCTCTTAATTTAAAATTTATTATAATAAATAAAACCTCAAAATTTGCCATCTATTTTCTAAGTATTGAATAGGCATTGTAAATCTTTTGTTAGTTCCTTGGGACCACTTCAAAGATTCTGCTCTAACAATACCACCCTCATTTTACAGATTAATTTTCCAAGTTTGCCTTCTATTGCTTCTCTGCTATGGAGTAATTTGATAATATATGCACTCTTATAAAATTATTACTATATATTTTTAAGAAAAATGACTCAGTAGTTGTATTTTACCCAAAAGTTTAGTTCTCTTGATTTTTCCTGTGTTAGTTCATGATTCTACTATTTTCCAAACCATTCAGCTTTGAAATTTAAATAAATTTTTTAAAAAATCTTATTTCTCATTTCCAACATGTAATTACCATCTCCGTGGGAATTACAGGATAGTTTACACATAAGTCCCATATATATTTTTCTTAATTTGAATCACTAACACCTTTGGTACCACATTTAGAATATATAGTTTAGCTGTACTCTCTCTGTCTCTTCTACTGCCTCCCTATTCTAATCCATCCAATAAACTCCTCCTGCTTTCTTAAAGAAAAAAAAAAGAAAAGACTGCTTAAAAGTTTTTTTTGTTGTTGTTGTTTTCTTTTGTTTATTTGTTCTTAAGAGTTCCCTACTGTCCATGAAATGAAATCCAAAGCCCTTGCCTTAAATTATGAAGTCTTGTCACTTGGGCACCATAGTGAATAGTGTCAACTGATTTTAAGACATGACTTTAATTCTAGACTTGAGGCTGGGCATGGTGGTACATGCTTGTAATCCCAGCACTTGGAAAGCTGAAACAGGAGGATCATGGCAGCGGTGCACACTACAGAGCAGCGGCCACCATTGAGCCAGCCTCTTAGCTGGGGTCTACTAGCACCAAGACATCTAACGACCTCCTGCATACCCAGTGACCAGATATGGAGTAAGAGACTCCAGAACTCCACACCCTAATCAGGTGGCATATCCCTGCACAATCCACAGTGACCGGAAGGCCTGGGTCAATCAGCTTAAGCCTGCGGCAGGGACACCCTAGCTCACCTCTCCCTCCAGAGCCAAAGCTATACTCAATTGTGCTGTAGAGCTTGAATCAAAACTGCCACAAAAGCAATTTCTTGACAGAAGAAAAAAAAAAGCAGCAAAAAGTGAACAAAGTAACAACATTTGAAGTGCAGCTGAACGGAACCAAGAAAGCAGACCAGGGAGAACAAATGAGCCCATGCACACTGCAGTGGCATGCACCGCAGAGCAGTGGCCACCATTGAGCCAGCAGCCCAGAGTGGGGTCCACTAGCACTGAGACATCTCCCAACCTTCTGCATACCCAGTGATCAGATGTGGAGTAAGTGACTCTAGAACTCTACACTCTAATCAGGCAACATATCCCTGCTAGATCATCAGTGACCAGGAACACCTGGGACAACCAGTTTAAGCCTGCAGTGGGGGATACCCCAGCTCACCTTTTCCTCCAGAGCCAGAGCAGCTCTAAACTCGGCCACCTCTAAATCCCTACTGCAGGGATTGGACCAGAGAGGTGAACCACTAGAAAGGACTGCCAAACCCTAAGGATAAACTCACCTCTGCTGATAGAAGGAATAGCTCAACACATCCCACATCCAGGCCTAAAAACACAGAGACCACAAACTGTCCTACTCACACCTCTGAGACAAATCCCCATAACAGAAGCAACAAACAGACCCTAGAAGTCAACATCTGAAACCCACCAATGGCACCATTACAGTGGGCAGAAGAAGCCCTAGAGTAATTGCAACTCAGTAAAAGATACTATTCACAGAAAGAAAATAAAAATAAGAAACATATAAATTGAAAGAAAGCTCGCAAGAGCAGCAAAGATATAAAATTAAGAATGGGGAAACCATGGGATGAAAAAATAGGAAGTAAACAATGAGCCACCACAATCCCATAATAACAGAACTCACCAACACAGAATGGCAGAGATTACCAGAAGAACAATTCAGATATTTCATAGTAGAAATAAACAAAGAATCTGACACCCTGAACTGGAATCAAAGAGAAGCCTTGAAGGAAGTGAAGGATGTGAAAGACTCAATAATTGAAGTGAAGGCATCAATACAAACTATAAAAAGTAGATTAGACCACATGGAAAATAGAATATCACTCTTAGAAGATGACTATTCCAAAAATAAATCCATAGTACATAATTTAGAAAAAAAATTCAACAGTATTAATTGGACATTGACAAGATCTGGGCCAATTTTAAAAGAGCTAACCTAAGAATAGGTATAGAAGAGGAATTAAAAGTTGAAACTAATGAGTCAGGATCCGGGTTCTCGGCCAGCCTCAGCTATTTAGTGAGGCACTCCACAACTTAGTGACACCCTGTTTCAAAATAAAGAATAAAAAATAGGACTGGGGTGTAGCTTGGAGGTAGAATGCCCCTGAGTTCAATCCCCAGTACCTCAAAAAAAAAAAAAGAAGTTGAAACTATAATATCAGAAAATTTTCCAAACATAGAGAAGTTGACACACAGTACAGGTACAGGAAACATATAGAACCCCCTCTAGACAAGACCAAAGAAGTAGTTCACGACGCCACATAATAATCAAGTTGACTAATATAGAGGCCAAGGACAGAATCCTAAAAGGCAACAAAAGTAAAAGGTCAAGTGACATTTAGAGGAAGACCAATTAGAATCACTCCAGACCTCCCAAACCAAGACATGAAAGCCAGGAGGGGTAACATATTCCAAACTCTGCAAGAAATTAACTTACAGCCAAGATTCTCCTACCCAGCAAACTCTCTTTCAAAATTGACGGGGAAACAAAAACCTTCCATGACAAAAAGAAACTGAAAGAATTTATGTCTTCCAAATCAGCACTAGAGAAAATACTCAAAGAGATTAACTACAAAGAAGAACTAACAAGCAAATGTCAAAACCAGAGAGAAAATAATTTCCAGGAAGCAAACAGCTAAGCAAATAAGAACAAACACTACCACAAACAGAAGTCAAAACTCAAAATGTTAGGAATTAAAACTCATCTCTAGATAATCACACTGAATATAAATGGCCTCAACTCCCCAATAAAAAGACACAAGGTGGCAAAATCGATTAAAACTCAGAATCCATCTATATGCTGCCTGCAAGAAACACATCTTACAAGCAAAGATTCCCACAAACTAAAGGTGAAGGGCTAGAGTAAGGTAATTTATGCCAATGGAACTCGAAGATAAGCGGGAATAGCAACCTTGATATCAGATAAATTAGATTTCAAGCCTAAGCTTATCAGAAGAGACAAAGCAGGTCATTTTTTACTAGTAAAAGGAACAATCCAGCAAGAGTAAATAATAATTATTAACATCTATGCCCCAAACATAGATGCAGCCACATTCATAAAACAAACTCTGCATGATATAAAGTCACACATAGATCCCAATACACTAATACTGGGAGACTTCAATACTCCTCTCACATCACTAGACCGATCTTCTAAGTATTATAGTCTACATCATAATGTAATTCATAGTAGCAGCGACATAGATGCACACAGCCCTGGGTGGGCTTTTCCCAGGCTCCTTCCCAACTCCCCTCCCCTTCCCCCATGCAAGATACTGAGGTTGGCATTGGTATTCTCACATATGTTTATAATGTCCATGGAAGCATTTCCTTCATTAATTCTCCCTTTTCCCTCCCCTACCTCCCTAAAATCACCTCCCTCACTCCACTGGAGTTTCTCCTCCATTATCTAAAGTCCCTTGTATCCTAATTACTCCCTATGCCCATTCACTTTCTGTGCCTGGCTAATCTCACTTAACATAATGTTCTCCAGTCCATCCATTTTCCTGCAAATGACATAATTCTATTCTTTATTGTTGAGTGGAATTCCACTGTGTGTGTGTGTGTGTATATATATATCCCATAATTTTGTGATCTATTCATCATAATGCACTTAACCCAATGCTAAACACAGTAGAAAGTTACCTAACTTTTTCTAGTCTTATTTCTTATCAAAAATGTTAGATTGCTGTTGACTCTCACAACTCCGCATCTTTTGTTCATTTGACCTGCAGAGTGACCTCCAGCCCTATGTTCACCTGTCAACAACCTATTCATCTTTCACAGCTAGGCTCAGGTGCCTTCACTCTTCCTCTTCCTCCCCCATTTTGCCCTTTTCAGAAATCTCCAAATTGTATCTACCACTTTCTAAAAAAAAAAAAAAAAAAAAAAAAAGGACACCTGTCTTACTCTGCCTTATTTTGTAGTTACTTATATGGTTATGTTATTTCCCTTTTGGATAATTTATTTCTTGAAAAGGGAGAGGTTAAAAGTCATAATTATCAAGTATTTTTAGGTCTCTAGTTGAATGCTTACCTATGGTAGAAATGCTGTATTTATTAAATACAAGCAAATATAATAGTTAAGAAATTTTACTTCACATATAGTACCACATAGCATTCATTACATTTTGAATTAACCTTAACTTTGTCAAGTAATTTTAATTGGCAAGGAAAGAAAAACCTGTCATATATGATATTGTCCAGTTTTTGTCTTTTTCCATTATTTTTTAAAACTTCTAAACATAACTCTCTACTTTTACTTCTTTCACAAAGGGTTATATTATTACTATTAAGCACATTATGAAAATTGGAGTTATAATCAAGTCTTAGAGGGAAATAGGGTTAAAATGAAGAATTAATTGTGAAATGCATATTATCTGGAATAAGAACTGAAAAATTCTCAAAAAGTGTGTTTAACAAAAATAGAATTCTTTAATACAGAGTCTAGACTTGCTTTAAGGTTTTAGAATGTCTCATAAGGGTAGTTGAAAAGGCAGAAATTACATGAATATGTGGTCACATTAAGGGATGAAACAGAATGTTGAACCAGTTCTTAGTTGTGTATTTTCATCAGAAGTTATTCTTCAGTATTCCTGATACTCCCCTAAGCAACACATTTCCCATTCTGGAGGAGCTTCCAACACATTTTGAACACTAGAGTGAAAATCAGAAGGAGCATATTTCTGAGTAACAATTGGGGAAAAAATAATGACATCCTGGTTCAAAATATCCAACAGTTATAGCATACTGGAGACAAACTGAAAATTTTTCTATTAACTCTTCCCTAATTAGAAAATATTTTTTCATTGCCTCTTACTTTGAGCAAGAAAATGGCATACATATGTATTTAAAATGCCAATGTTCTACAAAAAAAATTGTCTATTTAGAAGTAAAAGATGTCTGATAATAAATTAATTAAAATATTTCTTAAAGACCTTTTCTACAAATTCTATTTTATAACTGATAATGAACCTAACCACTAATTTGGTTAAAAAAATTGTCTTATCCTTTTCAGAGTGCTGCATAATATCATGGGTTAATTTGAGAACATACTGAATTTTAGTTTCCTGGATGCTATCAGGAGAGTTATTTAGTGGCCATCAGATACATGTACCACGATTCCAAGAAAAGGAAGAAGAATGAAATTTCAGTTTTCAGAATAATCAATATATGGATCATAATTGGGTATAGATACAATTACCCAGGAATATATATGAGTAGAGAACAATAATTGTTAGAGTGGAGAATATTAAATGAGGACCAAAAATGCTATAACTTTTCAGTAACCTCAATGGCATAATTTAGGGTAATTATTCAAGATTGTTTATAAAAACCACATTTCCAGTTTTAAAACAGAAAAGTCATTATTTTAGCAACACAGTTATTATACAGAGTAACATTTTATAAATGCGGGTCCTACGTAAGGAATATCATCTTAGGATGACAAAAGTTCTGACTTTATAACACCTAAAATATTTAAAGAAATTTAATTTTATCATCTTTATGTTCATATCATAGTAAATAAGGCAAATAATTGTTAACATTTATTTGGTGTTTATATTGTAGTATGACCTGTGCTATTTTTCACATATATTTATTATTTTAATCATGTTGTAACCCAATAAATTGGATATTATCTCTATCACTCAAGTGAAGAAACCAAGATTCAAAGGTATTAAGTCATTTTCCCAACACTGATGACATTTGTGTCACATCTTGTATTTGAATCCAAATTAAAGTCTCTTTATTATACTTCCTAAAAGATTATATCCAGGACAGTTCTCTTTAGGCTATACTCACTTCACAAATACATAGCCATAGTCATTTTTATTATAAATATTAACTCATATTAATTGTACAAATTAATTAACTTCACTGTGACATTTCAATATATGCATATATCATGTTTTAATTATATCCACCCTACCTACTACCCTCTCTCCCTCTCCCCCTTGTCCCATGTCCCTTCCCTTTCTCTCCTACTTCAATTCTTTTTTTTTTTTTTTAAGTTTCCACATATGAGAAAAAACTTGTAATACTTGTCTTTCTGTGTCTGGCTTATTTCAATTAACATGATGACTTCCAGTTGCATCCATTTCCTAGAAAATGACATGATTTTATTCTTCTTTATGGCTGAATAATATTCCATTGTATATTATTCCATATATATATATATATATATATATATATCACATTTTCTTTATCCACTGTTTGCAGATACCTAGGCTAATTTTATAACTTGGCCATTGTGAACAGTGCTGTAATAAAGACAAGTATGCAGATATCTCCTTTGTAGGCTGACTTCATTTCCTTCAGGTATACACCCAGGTGTGGTATAGATGGATCCATTAGTAGTTCTATTTTTAATTTCTAAAGAACCGCCATACTGTTTTCCATAGTGGCCATACTAATTTAGATTTCCACCAAGAGTATATATAATGATTCCTTTTTTCTCCACATCTTCACCAGCATTTGTTGTTTGTTTGTTTTGATAGAAGCTATTCTGACTGTTAGAATTTCAAGGTAGTTTGGATTTGGATTTCCCTGATGGTTAAAGAGGTTGAGCATTTTTCCATATATTTCTTAGACCTTTGTACTTCCTCTTTTGAGAGTATCTGTTCAGATCATTTGCACATTTTTAGATTGGATTACTTGTTATTTTTGTATTGTTTTTCGAGTTCTTCATATATCCTGGATAATATTCCTCTGTCAGATGAATAGCTAGAAAAGATTTTCTTCCCTATTCTGTAGGTTGTCTCTTTACTCTGTTGATTTTTTTCCTTTGCTGTGAAGAAGTTTTTAGATTTGATGTAATCCCATTTGTCAATTCTTGCTTTTGTTTCCTGAGCTATTGGAATTCTATTCAGGAAATCATTGTCTGTGTTTATATCTTGAAGTGTTTTTTCTATGCTTTCCTCTACTAGTTATTTTCAGGTTTTACATGAAGGTCCTTGATCCATTTTGAGTTGATTTTTTTTTTTAGAGAAAGAGATAAGGGTCTAATTTCACCTTCTAGATGTGAATACCTAGCTATCCTTACACCATTTTTTGAAGAGACTGTCTGTTCTCCAACTTATATTATTGACAGTTTTGTTTTTTGTTTTTGTTTTTGTTTTTTTTTTAGAATCAGATAGCTACATGCATGGGTCTATTTCCAGATTCTCTATTTTATTTTATTATTTTATTTTACTTTATTTTTCAGTACTGGGGATGATTGAACCCAGGTACATTCTACGCCTAAGCTACACCCCCAGCCCTATTTTTTATTCTTTATTTTGAAACAGAGTCTCACTAAGTATGGAGGGCCTCACTAAGTAGCTGAGGCTGGTCGCAAACCCGTGATCCTCCCGTCTCAGTCTTCCAAGTACTGGGATTACAAGCGTGCACCACCACTCCGGCTCAGATTCTCTATTTTAATCCACTGGTCTACATGTCATTTTTTATCCTAATACCATACTGTTTTTATTTCTAAGGCTCTGTAGTATATTTTGAAATCAGGTATTGTGATGCCTCCAGCACAGCTATTTTTGCTCCGGATCACTTTGGCTAGTGGGGGTTTTTGTGCTTCCAAATAAATATTAGGAGCCAGGCATGGTGGAGCATACACATAATATATATGTGTGTATAATACACACACACACATACACACACACACACACACACACACACACACACACACATATATAGTGTTTCCATATACATATGGTTTGTTTTTTCTAGTTATGTGAAAACTGTCATTGATATTTTCATGAGAAATGCATTGAATCTGTAGACAGCTTTGGATAGTATGGCCATTTTAATAATGTTAATTTTTCCAATCCATGAACCTAGAGGTCTTTTCATCCTCTAGTGTCTTCTGTGATTTCTTTCTTCAGTGTTTAAATTTTTCAGGTAGAGATCTTTCAACTCCTTGTTTAGGTTTGTTCCTAAGTATTTTATTGTTTTGAGGCTTTTCTTAATGGGACTGTTTTCCCGACTTCTTACTCAGTGAGTTCATTATTGGTATATAGAAAAGCTACTGATTCTTATTTGTTGATTTTGTATCCTGCTACTTTGCTGAATTTGTTTATCATTTCTAAGAGTCTTTTGGTAGAGTCTTTAGGGTCTTCTTAGTATAGAATCATGTCATCTGCAAACAGAGATAATTTGACTTCTTCCTTTCCAATTTGTATCCCTTTTTCTTTGAATTGCCTTATTGCTCTAAAATTTTAAATACCATACTGAGTAACAGTGGTGAGAGTGGATACATTTGTCTCATTCCTAATTCTAGAGAAAATGCTTTCAGTTTTCCCCCATTCCGTATGTTTTTGACTATGGGTTTTTCATGCAGAGCCTTTACAATGTTGAGGTATGATGCTTCTATACCTACTTTCTTCAGTATTTTATCATGAAGGGATGTTGAATCTTGATTTAGATGTATTGAACCAACCTTATATCCTAGAATGAAACCACCTTGATCTCTGCATCTCATTCTCTTAATGAGCTGTGTTCTATTTAATTTTTAAGAATTTTATTAAGGATTTTTACATTAATGTTCATCGAGGATATTGGTCTGTCCTTATCAGGTTTTAGAGGCAGAGTAATAGTGGCATTGCTGAATGAGTTTGGA
>PVLC010016228.1:0-35705 GCA_004027655.1 Graphiurus murinus
GGATACATAGAACAAAGAACTAGAGAGGAAGAAGTGGGAGCAAAAGAGTTTTGCAATTTATAAATGTAACCCTTTGTTTTTTTTAACTCCATATTGATCTATGTATGCATAAGAAGAAATTACCTGAGACTAAGACAAAGAACCCCTGGAAAGAAGTAGACCAAAGAATTTCTGAAGCTCAGCCAGGGTAGAGATTAATGTGTATCCTACCAGCCAGAGTCGAAAGACATCATAAACATGAGATTTCGTGTAGAATCCTAAGAAGGATTTCATCTTAGCAGGAGGCTAAGTTAGTCCAATTCTAAAAGATACCATAGCCTTGCCATAACTAAGAACTAAGGTAAAACTCACAAGGACATATTTGATTTCAAATAATATAACTGATCAAAGGCCAAGGCCAAAACAATGTACAAATCAAAATACGTAATAACCAATACAAATTTACCAGGTAGACAAAAGAAATAGGAAAATATGACCCAGAACTAAAGAGAAAAAAATCAATGTAAGCAAATCCAGAAATGACACAGATGATGGAATTAGTAATAGTTATAAAAATGCTCCATATGTTCAAGAAGATAGAGAAAGTCATGAACAGGATTAGAAAAAGGTTTTCAGATGTAAATTTCAGTTACTTATTGGTGGTATTTATAAGCAAAAATAAATTTGATATATGAACGGTAAATGGAAGACCCAGAGATATGCAGGTCACATAGTCCCTCACAAAAGGCTATACTTCCCAGTTGCAAAAAGCATAATCAGTTCATAGCTTCTAGTTATTAGTTTTTTTCTGCATCTATCTCAGCATTTCATCTAAGATCACAATTTTCATGGTAACCCTGGCTAATAGCTGAAGAAGAAGACAGCAGATGAATTCATACTCCTCCTCAGAAACCCACAAACAACGGAAACAATGGCTGGGCAGAGTAGCTCCCTCTGCGGCAAACAATACCTTTTGTAAAGTAGACATCAGAAAATAAATGACCACAGTTCAAATGTGAATATAAGCTAGATTAATATAGTAGGAAAGTGAACTAAAACATAGCTGTAGTATTATCCCATTCAGGGGGGCCTTGGAAACAGCAAATGAAGGAGACTCCCCCTCTCCCACAGTGAGCAAAACTTTTGGTTGTGTACTTGTTCTTTCACTATATGTGGAAAAAGAAGTACCTGAATGTACACAAATGAATAAGAATAAATGAATGGCTTGGTCAAGGACAAGCAAGAGGAACACTGGCAGATTATAACAAGAATGTATTGGGTAGTGTGATGTGGGATTGACCAATGGGAGGCAGAAAATATTAAATTTCATGTGGAGGGCATTCATGATGAAAGAGGTTCAAAATAATCAATTAGTCAACTTGACTAGGCCAGTTGTTATTAGCCAGCCTCTGTAACCATACAGACTAAATGTGAATGGAAGCACCGTGGTAGGTACCACTCACCAAGTTTTATCTACTGAATGTTCAACCAAATGTCCATCCTTCTAGGAAGTGGGAGTGGCTATGAGGCCAATTGCAAAATCATTCCTTGAATCTTACTCTTGTGATAAATCAACACATTGGACCAGAATTAATTTAACCCAGAATTAATTTAACTAGTTAAATTAATTAATTTAATTTAATTAGTTTAACACAGAATTAATTTTAACTAGGAAAGTTCTAATATTTTTTATGTTTTGCTTTTCTTGCCCACAGTAAGCAAGTATCACTACAGGAGGGCTTACAGATTGTTTCATTTCCAATAGATCATGCATAGCACTGAATCAGATCAATTAACACACTTGAAAGCAACTGAGGCATAACAATTGGTCCATGACTATGGTATGCATGGGTCCTATAATCTACAACACTAACTGAAATGATGGAAGAGTTAATGGTATAGCTGCAGGGCTCATGAAGACAGGCACCTTCCTCTACGAGACAGTGTACCTCCTAAATCTACACTTATTACATGGGATGTGTTCCCAACAGATAGACTACGTCACTCCAGGAACCATGGGGTGAAAGTAGGAAAGTCTTCACTCACCATCTCTCTCTCTCAGTAACCCAACCCAATTGGGGAACATGTTATTTTTCTCCATGACACTGCATCCTACAGTTATAGAGAAACAGCTTTCTAAAAGGGGAACAATTCCACCAGGATACTTAGAAAGGTTTCTATTGAATTCTAAGTACTATTTAGTACTTTCACATAGAAGCGAAAGTACTAAATAGTCTGTCTATGTGCATGCATTTGAAATATATTCTCATAAATCTGCAAATAAAATGAAATTTAATTCTCATACACATAGGTCAGTAACTCAAAAACTCCATCTAGAATAGCAAATTACCTTCAAATAATTTCTTTAGTGTATTTCTGTTTCCTAGGCAATGAAGTCAGCTTCAACATAACATATCTTCTACAGTTTCACTGACACAGAACTTTTAAGTTTTAAATACAGTTCCTCTGTCAGTTCAAAATATACCATATAACTGTGGTATTAAAGCAATCAGCAATGTATGAAGAATAACATTTTTCAGTGATCTCTAGAAAGTTATACTATAATTCATAACTATAATGCATAAGAGTTATGTCTTTAACTCGAAAATTGCAGAGGATTTCTTTAAAAGTACCTACTAACCATATTGCTTCTCAATTAGTAAGCAATGACTGTACAAGTTAGAACAGTACAATGGCTCCAGGAACTTCTCACTACAGAATCTAGCCTTAGGTCTGTCATGTGGTAGGCACTTAGTAAATTTATATGATTCATATAATTCAAGGTTTGTTCAACCTTCTCTTGACATTCAAAACGGTCAATGTAAAAACACAGCTTTAATGACTGTATGCACTTTGCTGCTTAAATAAAATATTTGTAGAATGACTATGAAATGATCAAATGATATTGCAGCATATATATAATAAATATATATAAATATAAATATATAAAATATCCTGTAGTATGCTTTCTCCATTGAAAACTTGAGTTCTTTAGCCTATGGCCTATGCTACAGATATGCATTTAAGTTTTCCTGTGATGAAACATCAAAATAGTCACATTTAAAACCAGGCCCTTTGCCTATTATTTACCATTATATCACAAATGACGTGGGTAGAATGTGTAGACAAATTGAATAGAAAGATGCTTCCCTATATCAGGTTCCAGTTGAAGTGCCTAATGGTGTATTACCGTATTGTGACTCTAAATATTCTTCCTGTTTTATCCAAACATGTTTGTGGTTGGTAGCAAATCCTACTGATAAGAATACGATTATATCAATAAGCTTCATTTTCTAGTGTGTTTGTCTAGTGTAGTCTCCAATGCAAATTTCATTCTGCAATATGAACAATTCTTAAATTAAAAAAAATTCCCATACCTAAGAATGAGAAGGGATATATATAAAAGGAACTTCCAAAGGACCTATGTGGCCTGCTTTAGTTCATTCAGGACATCAAATCCTGAAGCAGATACTTGCAATTGAACATGAAACCAGGAATGTATAAATATGTACAATTTTAATTATTTAACTTCGTGCTTTATAAAAATTAAATGAAATAAGAGTATAATTTCATTATACTGCATGTGGAAACCCAATTTCCCCAGCACCAGTTATTGAAGAGGTTGTCCTTTGTGTGATCCTAGCACCTGTGTTGAAAATCAATTGAATCATAATTGTGAGGATTTATTTCTGAGATTGCTATTCTGTTCCATTGGCCTCTGTGTCTGTTTTGATGCCAGTACCATGGTGTTTCGATTATTATATCTTTGTAGTAAACTTTTAAGTCAGGTAGAGTGATACCTTCTGCTTTTTTTTGTTGTTGTTGTTCAAGATTGCTTTGGTGATTTAGGCTCTTCTGTGGCTCAGCACAGATTTTAGGATTAGTTTTTCTATTTCTATGAAAAATGCCATTTGAGTTTTGATAGGGTCTGCCTGGAATGTATAGATAACTTTGGATAGTATGAATATTTTTAAAATATTAATTCTTTCAGCTCATGAAACAAGTATCTCCCATTTATTTGTGTTTTCTCCCTTTCTTTTATCAGTTTTTTTACAGCTTTCAGTGTACAGATTTTTCACCTCTTTAGTTAAATTCATTGCTAAGTAGTTTTTCTTTTAGAAACTATTGAGAGTGTAATATTTTTCTTGATTTCAGATAGACAAAATCAGTTCAAGAGATCTATTGTGCAACATGATTACAATAGTTAATAATAATGTATTGAATACTTGAAAATCATTAAGAGTATAGATCTTAAATGATATCACAAAAATGGTAAGAACATGAGACGATGGATGTGTTAATTCCCTCAAGTTACCCATTCTAACAATGTATGCATATTTTGATATATCATATTATAACTCATACATATATAAATATTTCTTATTAAATATTTTAATGTGTTTTTATTGGTGCATTATCATTTCACATCATAATGTAAATCATGTTGACATTGACATACATGCACACAGCACTTGGAGTCCCTCTACCTGCCCGTCTCCCACCTTCCCATACAAAAGACTGAGACTGATATTAGGATTTTCACATATGTACACACAGTCTATGTTAGTATTTCCAATAATGAACCTCAGTCTCCTCCCTCCCTTTACTTTAGACCACTTCTCTGGCTCCACTGAGGTTTCTCCTCCATTATCTGGAGTCCCTCTGGTATCCCAGTTACTCCCTAGCTTGTGCATATTAAAGAAAACATATGTCCCTTCACTTTCTGTGATTGGCTAATCTCACTTAACATTATATTCTCCAGGTCCTTCCATTTTCTTGCAAATGACATTACTTTATTTTTATTTATTGCTGAGTAGAATCAACCCAGGTGTCCTTCAACAGATGAGTGGATCGAAAACTATGGGAAATACACACAATGGAATTATATTAAAATATTTTTTAAAATGAAAATCTGGTAGCTCACATTTTAAAAAAATTTTAGTACTGGGGATTGAATCTAGAGGTATTCTACCTCTGAGTTGCACCCCCCCCCCAGCCCTATTTTATTTTTTATTTTGAGGCAAGGTCTTACTAAATTGCTGACCTTGAACCTGCAATCCTTGTGTCTCAGCCTCAAAAGTACCGGGATTACAGGCATGCTCCACCACATACAGGCCACATACTTTAATAAGAAATATCTCTAGTGAACTGTACATACTTATCCACAATACACTTTAAGGCATTTCAGCTTCACTGTGTTTCTAGCAAGTTGTTCTCACTAATAATAAATGCATTCATTTGTCACTGCAGCTCTATAACAAAACAGCATTGAATAAATGGCTTAAAAAATAGAAATTTATTGTTTCACAGTTCTGGGAGTCTTTATGTCCAAGATCCAGGTGTTGGCAGATTTTATTTCATCTGAGACTTCTCTCCTTGATTTGCAAGTGATAGTCTTCTTGCCGTGTACTTCATGGCCTTTTCCATGGGCATGCTCATACCTGAGTCCTAATCTCTTCTTCATCTAGGGACACCAGACATACTGAATTAGGTCCCACATAAATTACTTAATTCTACCTGCATTCACTCTTGTGAGACCCTGTTTTTAAATAAAGTCATATTCTGAGGTGCCAGAGATTACAGGAGTTTAGGACCTTAACATATGAATTTTAAGAAGATGCAGTCAGCTTATAACAGCAACCCTAGCTGCTATAGTTAAAATAAACTGTTCCCCACCTTCTTCCTGTGGTCTGACATTGTTCTTGTCTGACATATATCCACTTGCTTTAAATTATTGGGAAAGAGTTCTTGGTTCTTGGTCTTTATGCTAAAGACAGGGATGCTAAGGTAGTCTTTTTTTTTTTTTAACTAAATTATACGATATGGTTTTGCATTACTTTCCTTGATTTGTTAACACCCTCCATAAACATCAGTGTTTTCTTAAGCCTAAAATGAGGAAAGCAATTTCAAAGCTCTTTCTTATTTGGGGTCCGTTCAAACTAAATTAGTTCTCCCATTTAATTGGATCAAAGGCATCCTGCCCCACACCTGTAGCTACAGTGACTGCCTACAGAATTATTGAGTGATAGATGTAGGTCCAATACCCTCTGAATTATGCAAGGCACCAGAGTTAGTAGGCAAATAGAATATAATATGAAATCCCTTCCTGGAAATAAATCACTGGCTATAATTTCTATACCCAGATATTTAAATAAATGTTTCTTTGAAAACATTTTTTTTTCTTTCTGTTAATAAAGTAACCACATGTCAATGTGTTAGGAAGACATAAAGGCATTTCTTGAAATATTGTTGAAACAAATTAAATTTCAGTTATCAGGGGTTTCTCAAGACACAAAATTAATCATACTAGTTTTTACCACCTTAAAGTATAGGTCTAACCTTGTGACTAATAATTCTGTGTTAAAAAGTGCATTGAAATTAAATATAAATGCATTTTTAGATATGTATGGCTCATATAGTCATTTACAGTGTTTAATCATTTTATAATTTACATTTTTAACAAATAGGTGACAGTATATTTTTAGCAAATAGTCAGTGACATGGATAGCTATAGCTAGTCTATCATAAATTTAATATAGCACATTGTCCTTCTGGAAAACTGTGATGAATTATTATCCATACTTTACAGTTAGAAAAATGTGGGCCCCTGATCTTTCAGTTATTTTGAATATACTTTTATTGATCTATTGTATCAATAAGACCTCATAATGAAATTAAGAATGACAGAAACATATATGCACACAGAACTTGGTGTTTCCCTCGAGATCCTATCCTGCTCCCTTCCATCCCTGTACATATGATTGAGATCGGTTGTGATGACTTCTTGTATGTGCATACCATTATTTGAACTGTTACCTTCATCAAGTCTCTCGCTTCCCCCTATTACCTCCTTCCCAAGCCTCCTTCCTCTGTTGTATTGGTGTCTCTCCTCATTTATCTGATGACCCTTTTGTTTACCAATTCCTCTCTAGCTTCCAATTATGAGAGAAAACATATGACCCAGCAATCTCCACATTCTTTCAGTTATTTTAACATATCTGATTAAGTACCAGCTAGAAGTCTTTGGTTCATTCTCATGCATTTTTGGGCCTTTCTGCCTACAAAATGAATTCAGTGTCATTGAACATCTTTGCAAATAATGCCAATTTAGGAGGTGTAATGACTAATTTTATGTGTCAACTCCTTGTCCCACCGGGCCTAGATATTTGGCGAAATATTATTATGAATGTTTCCGTGAGGATGTTTTTAGATGAGTTTAACATTTACATGGGTGATTTACATTTATATGAGTAAAGTGGATTCTCTTCCTTGTTGTTGTTGTTGTTATTATTATTATTATTATTATTATTATTATTATTATTATTGTACTGGGAATTGAACCCAGGGGTATTCTACCTCTGAACTATATCCCTTCCTGTATTTTTTTTTTTTTTGAAATAGGGTCTCATTAATTTGTGAGGGGCCTAGCTACATTGTTGAGGCTGACCTCAAAATTGTGATTCTCCTGTCTCAGCCTACCAAGTACTGGGATCACAGGCATGCACCACCATACCCCGCTTAATCATTATTTTTCAAAGTCACATTGATTAACAGCTAGAATATTTAAAACCAATTAGGAATGTTCAGTAGCTAGTCAGAATAAAATGCCACATAGAATATAATATCCAAATGCAGTCACAAAGGAGAATTGAAACTTTAAAGAGCAAATTATTTTTAAATAGATGCAGGTCAAGATCCTATCCAAAGAGAAAACAGTAACACATATTACAAAAAGTAAAAAAAAAAAAAAAGAACCTCTTGAAAATATTGTCTTTTTAACTTAAACTACTTTTCAAAATGTTAAAAAATAATTGCTCTGACTCATAAAAATTATTTTGATCCCAATTTACTATTATCAAAAAATAATTTCCTTGTATAAACTATACCTTTCAAGTTATGAAATTATTTTCAACTTTATAATACACCCTTGTACTTAGTCTCTGGACAAGTCATGAGCTCAATTAGGAATTTGATAAGGTTTATTAAAGAAAATGAAATAGGAGTTCTTTAGATCATTACAAATAATCATCTAACTTACAGCTGTTTCCCAGCATACAAAACAAAATAAGCACATAGGATCTATAATATGTGACAACTGATAAATAATCAGTACAAACTGATATGGAAAATATGTCTACATTTGCCTTTCAAAGTATCCACTCTACAATACCCACCCCCAAACTCATATTGTAAAGGCAACATAAAGGTCAAATAAGCATAGTTGCACTTCTTTAGATTTCTCTAAATATTTAATCCTAACATCACTTCCAGATTTATATGTGGTGTGTTCCCATTTGGCGCATATCCTGACCTTTTGTTTGCACCTTAATTAATCTTGTACTTGAGATTCGCAGTGTCCTTTGCTTTCTTTAGCTTTGACTCTTGGGCTCAGATTTAACATGAGATTTGGCTGTTACAAATTTAGTATTCAGCCTCAAAACTTTTTTTTTTTGACACAGAGGGTTACACTCTCTATTTATAATTATATTCTAAAATTATTAGTGTATTGTGACATGCATATTGACACATTTTCTATGTCAATATGATGATTAGTACAATATGCCTTAGGAATTGCTCTGTGTGTCTCACATACACAGCGTAATTCAATCTCACAGCAACCCCCTTGCTTCTTAACTCACTGAGAGAGCTGAAGCCACCCACAGAGAACTTCAGAGAGTCCACCAACAAAACATCCTCAGATTCCAGACTATTCATCCCTCACACTCATCTTCATACCTGTTATTGGGAACAATCTTATCTAACTTCTATCTAAATTCTGCTCCTTAACAGGAGTCTCAGAGCCCATTATGTTTCACCTTCTCAGGAACATCACTGACATATGGCTCTACATCACCTTCTATATCATATACATTTTTAAATTCTCTCTTGAATCATTCTCATCAATAAGCTATTATTTGATCCATCTCTAGTGAGCCTTACCAGGAACCTACTTCTCTGGCCTCTACATTCCTTCACTTCTCCTCTTTGCAGCAAAACTCTTCAAAAGTTTTGTTATCCTTACTCTATCTAACTTATCTCTTCTTGGTCTCTCTCAACTCATCCCACTTAAGCCAAGATGCCACTGAAAGCACTCTCATCAAGATCATCAATGACCACCTGGCAATAAACTAGGCACCTTTTGAATCTCACTCGATATCACCTTATATATCTCACTCCATACATAAGAATATTATCCAGTGGATCCCCCTTCTCTCCCTCTGTGTTTATTTATAGTTTCAAATAACATCTATATGCTGATGATTTCCAAATTTTTACCTCTTTCCCCTGATATCAGATTAAACACATAATTACCAAGTCAACATTTCTATTTAGATGCTTATTAAGCATCTCCAACCCAGCAAATCTAAAACTGATCCCCTCAACCTGCTTCCTCCCTTTATACCCACCCTGTGAATTCTCCTTTCTTTTCTATTTCAGTTGCATAGGTCAAAAAACTTGGAATCATCTTTCACTCCTGGTTTTTGCTCTTATCTAAATTCAATATGTGAACAAATCCTGTTGTCTTTACCTCCAAAATAAATCTAGAATTCAAAACTCTCTTCCTATCATCATACAAGTTGCTAGGCTTACATTATGTCCCCATTTCGCACTTAAAGTGCTGCAATATCACAGCCTCCTGAAGAAATCCCTGCTTCTGACCTTATCCTATATAGAGTATGACTATGGCAGTAGTTTAGTAATTCTTTTAAAATATAATTTGGATAATATCTTTCTTCTGAGCAAAACTCTGCTGTTTTTCAATCTTAGTGAAAGTTGCACATTCTCTTCAAGGCAGCTACAGTTTGCCATTGTCTGTCCCACTCACTCCACTAACAGAAAGTCAGAAGTCCTTGTCTTCAACTGTTCTGGTCAGGATTCTCACAGCTGTAATCAAAAGACCCGACCATGTAACTTGGAAGAGAGAAGATTTATTTTCCTATTGTTTTGGGTTCAGTACATGTGAGGCCAAGGACTGCAGATCTCAGGGCATGGCAAGGGGAGGCAGAGGGAGGGAGAGCACATGGGCTGAGCTCCTCACACCCTGGAGGCCAGAAACAAAAGAGAGAGAGCAGGTGGAAGAGTCCCTCCAGCCACACCCTGCCGGCCTACCAGGTACAAGCAAGTAATCCATCCATTAAGATGGATTTATCCACTGCTGGGATTATAAATCTCAAGATTCAATTATATCAACTCCGAACACCAATTTATGGGCTCTTCAAGAGGCTGTTCTATATCTGCCATAATACCAATGTTCCTGGCCCTACTCACTATGTTCCAGTCACACTGGCCACCTTTTTCTTCCTAGGGCACTTCAAGGATGTTCATCACATGTTCTGTCCCTGTGCCTTTGCTCTGCTCTGCTCTACCTGGAGCACACTCTCTCCAGACATCAGCCTACCTAAATCTTCCAATCTTTGCTTACATTGCATCTTTTCCATGAGATTTTTTTTTTCTGACCACACATCCCTAGTACTGCAGACCAGCACCTGTTCTCATTTCAGCACTCCTGATCCTTGTGTACTCTTTATTTAAGCTAGTAAATATTTAACTTATTTGTAATCATGCTTTTTTACTTTATGACTCACCCCCAAGATAAATTTCATGTTTTTACTATGTTGCAGTCTATTACATTCACTGAAATATCCTAAGTGTCAATTTCTTTTATTGTAACATAATACACTTGAAAGAAATAGTTGATAAATGATTAGTATTAACGATATCTATATTTTAATCTGTAAATTATGTTCTTTTTTCCATGTGACTTTTTCAATTCTTACTAGCATTTACTAATTTTTTAAAACCTCTTGATTTCTAAGAACATTTCATTACATAGTAATCAAGTTCTATTTGAATTTAATTTTATTTTTATTAGTGTATTGTCATCATACATCTTAATGAGGCGCACGATGGTAGAAGCATACATACACACATCACTCATTTAGCCCTTTCCTAAGTCCCACCCCATTCCTCCCTCCCTCCCTCTCATGTTCAGCTTAGTGATTGACTTTGATATGTTTCTGAATGTACTTCATGTGCATTAGGGTGTTTCTCTCTTCTCCCTCTTTTCTCCCTCAGTTAGGACACCTTCTTTACTCATCCAAGGTTTCTCCATCTTTGTCTAGAGTCCTCCCTAGCTCCCATTTTCTCCTTAGTTTTCACATATTAGAGAGAACACTTAGCATAATGTTCTCCAGTTCCATTTCCCTGCAAATGACATGATTTTGTTCTTTTTTATGGCTGAATAAAATTCCATTGCATACATACTCCATAGTTTTGTAATCCATTCAACTGTTGACGGACATCTTGGCTGGTTCCATAGTTTGGCAATTATGAATTGCGCAGCTATAAACATGGATACACATGCATTAGTCTGGTAGTTTGGTTTCCATTCTTTTGGGTAGATACACAGAAGTGGTATTGCTGGGTCATATAATAGGCTTATTCTCATTCTTCTGATGATCCTCCATACTATTTTCCAAAGTGGTTATACTAATTTGAAGTAAACATCTCATTAATACTAAAATCAAATAAATACAGCTCAAGAAAAAGAAAACTACAGGCCTATATCACTCATGAATTTAGATGCAAAACTGCTAAACAAAATAATAGCAATGCATATTCAAAACCACATTAAGAAAATTATACACCATGACCAAGCTGGGTTCATCCCAGGGATACAAGGCTGGTTCAACATACAAAAAACGATTTATGTAACTCACTACATAAGAAGAACAAAAGAGAAAAATCACACAATTGTTTCAATAGTCACTAAAAAAAACATTCAACAAAATCCAACACCCATTCATGCTAAAAACACTGCAGAGAAGTGGAATATAAGGAACATACCTCACCATCATAAAGACCATATATAATAAGTCCACAGCCAACATCATATTAAATGGAGAAAAACTTTGAAATTTCCCCCTAAAAAGAAGAACAAGACAAGGATATCCACTATCACCACTCTTTATCAATATAGTACTTGAATTTTATTTTAATGTCATAAAGTTAAGTAATATCTTTTATAGTGATTAGGCAACATTTTCTCCCAAATCATTAGTTAGGTAATCCATTCTGTTCCCATCTTGAAAGCCAAGTAAATGAGATGTGTAAAGAAGACAAAAATCAACTTAGTCTAAAGCTGGTAAGTCAAAAAGGTTATAACTAATAATTAATAACTTAGAAATTTACTTTGCATGTGTTTTTATATGCACTTGGTCTATTTCTGGGCTTTTGATACTGTTCTTTGATCCTGTGCAATCTATTTTCATTCCAGCTGCTTGAATGATTCCTTTAAAACATGTCTGTCCTTTGCTCAAAAGTTCATACGTGTACATTTCACTCCCAGTTAAAGATATGCATTCTTATATTCTTTTCCTATTGTCTTATCTTTAAAATATGTAGTTTTATAATACATTTTAAAATCTTCTATGTATATCTCCTTTTTTTCAAAATGGTTTATTCCTTTTGTACATGGTTTCAAGGGTTATTTTCTTAGCTTACCAAGAATTTCATCAAATATATCAATTGAACTTTCAAGGAGTCTTCAAAAGATTTCCCAGGGCCAGCTGACTTGGACGTGTCTACCAGAAGAGGACAGAGGCTGCATTGAGTCCAGAGGTCACAGGTCACTGATCTCTGATCTAAATGCAAAAGTCTTTCATATTTCTATCAACCAAGATTTTCATCTGTTGTTGCCATGACAACAGGAACTCTTCATGCCCAATCCTTCTTTGCTCCCCTTTTCATAGGTGTCAGGGATAGACTGGATGATGGATCAGTGACTGTTGCATATCCTGTATACATATCTCCTGCTGTACATGTTTCTCTCTTTTTATGGTGTTCTTTTTATAAGGAAACCGAGCATATTAGATTAGGGGTTCATATTAACTTAGCTAATTATATTTTCATGACCCTATTTACAAATAAGTACATTCTGATACTGGAGGTTAAGACTTACAGAGTTGTAACATTAATCACAGAGCAAAAAATTAAAATTTAACATTGTTTCTTTGGTATTTTTATTAAAAGATATTTCAGGCAACATCTCACAGGGGACTGGTTGTCTCCATTAAAAAATTACCCTGCAAATATTCACCTCCCAAGATTTCTCTGTTTTATCTTTTCTTCCTGTTTTTCCTCCTCCTCCATCTCTCATCTCCTTGTTCCCCAGGGAAGAAAAATAAATCCTTCTCATTCTTTTTATATCTGATAAATATTGCCCTAGAGTAAAAGTGGGGCTATTGCAATAAACAGGTCTGGTCTCCTTGGATGCAAAATTCACATTAAAATAGTGTTTTGCCCTCCTCCTTCAGGCGGCAGACAAGCAATATAAAATGTTATCATAGGAGCTTATGGAGTATACAACAGAAATTTATTGCTTCATAAGACTGATAGCTCTAGAATACAGTAAACCACAAATGGGATAGGGAGCATTTTATAGTAAGGCAATTTTTCATAAAAATATTTTTGTCATCAAGTTTTCTCCCCTTTACAAAAATATTAGTATTGGCAGTTGATAATAAGTTTTAATGTCAGGAAACCCCAAAATAATTTACAATCATTATCCACCCCCCATATTTTTTCACATTTTCCTAACTATATAACCCTTGCTCTGAATGACAGAATCTCAAGCTTTGTAGATAGAGAACTATTCAGAACCTCAAAAAATAATTATTCAGTTGGTAAATACTCCCATATCGAGCAGAGCTGTGAGACTATTAAAAATCCAAACTGACCAAATTAATGAAAGTTAAAAATTCCAGTAGATAATATCCTTTATGATGACATGGATAACACCCATCTTGCTCTAAGATTCTCTTCTCTATTAGGACACAAATTCTAGATAGTCAGACTCTATAAAAGAAATAAATCAAGATGCTTAAATATGGCAATGAGAGAGTCATTTTACTCTTACCTGATCCTTACTACAGTTCAAAATTAAGTGCTAGTGATATTGAACTTGGACAGAGCATGAGCTGTTCCTGGCAGCTTGTCCCTTCCACAAGGGGCATAGTGCCACAGTATGGATCACTATAGATGTGCTGAGCATCGGTGACAACTTACCACATTCCTTCTTATAATCTGGAACTGGAAGTTAACATGGTAAAACGCCCTTGGATTGCCCATTGTATGTCTGGATAACTTAATTCACAGCTGAGAAATCAAGAGTTACCTCCACCTCCTCCCTTTCCCTCACTTCACCTCCTTTTCAACTGTATCTTCTCTTGACATTTTGATTTTCATTGCTTTCATTTATGCTCATCCATTCTGTCCACAACTGGAGACTTTTAATGGGAAGAGGGGTCAGAAAGAACATTAATATATTATATTCCTGCTTTATTGTTGTTGTTCTACCTTGTGTTTGTGGTACTGGGGATCAAATCCTGGGTCTTGTGCATGTTAAGCAAGCACTCTACCACTAATCTGCAACCCCAGGTCTCTTGTCATAAATATTCATGCCTTGCTTTGCTCTGTGCCATGAGTTAATACAATCTCCATGCCAGCACACATCAGCATAAAAAGAGTCTGCATGGTGAGCAATTTTTAAAAATAAACAATTCTCCATCTACTTCATATCTTTCAAAATAGTGTTCAAATTCTTATCTTTCCCTTTGAAACAACAACAAAAAAATCTTCCCTATATTTCTTAGTTTAAACTTTTCTTCCAATCCTCTACATTTTTTTTAATATTTTAGATAAGATTTAGGACCCACACGATAGAATGTATGATCATATATTTGTATCTCGCACAAAAAATACTACAGTGCACTCCCCCCCACCACTCAGGTTAGACCAGAGGGTATCACTGGAGTGTTTGAAGTCCCATGCATGTGCTATCATGATGATATTCTCAATTGCCTTCCTAAAGGTAAAACCTTATTATTTTTATTTGGGGGACATTCAAACAAGGATTAAGAAACCAGGATTCATTTAAATACTGAATAAATGTGGGACAAAACCTTTCAAAGAATGTGAACAGGCCCCAAGCTGGGTTTGTTCTGACTTATTGCTTTTCCTCTTCAAAAACTTAATCTTTATATAAACATGATCTTTTTCTTTTGTTCACTACAATAGCACCAGCTCCAGAAAAAAAATTTAGCACACAGTAAGTGTTCAAAAAATAAATGAAACATAATTTGATAAGTGTAATCTCATTGCACAGAATAGGAGATGGAGGTAAAATAGGTTTTTTTGGTGTGTGTTTTCCAATGTAATGGAGATAGTAAGTAGAAGAGATAGAAATCAAATCCTGGTCAATTTTAAAATAATAACAGAGCAAAATGATAATTCCCTCTGCCCCTTGCCACAGCCATAAAATCAAATTTTATTTTTATTGTATTCAGACTTTACAGTCTGACTCCAGCCTGTCCTTTGAGCTTCATCTCACATCATGAATTTCTTCACCTAGATGGCTCCCAAGTCTTGCTCTCCTCTACCCTGTGCTTTGTCTTGTACTTCTCCCTGAGCTTGGAGTGACCTCCTTTCCTGTGTCTGGCTGATAAAATTTTCCTTTTACTTTGACTTATGTCAAAGGTCACTTACACTTTTAAGTCAGCTCCAGTCATCTCAGTAAAAATTAATCTCTTTTCTTCCCAGGAACTGCCGGAACACTTCTTTTTTATTTCACTTTTGGCTCTTTATATTATATGCCTTTTGTTAAATGTAATAATATTCCTGTTCATGTTTCTGATGAGAAACAAAACTTCTTGAGGACACTAGTTTTCTTCTAATCACTTCTGCATTTTACCTCTAGATATCAGCACTGTTTTAGATACACAGTATCCAAGCAAATAATGCAGAAAATTCTTTTAACTATTCAGTCAAACCTAGTTATTGTAATAATGAAATACCCAATGTTACTCTTTTGATGCATAAAGTTATAAAGTCAAGTTCTCCTTTCTCTGACTGGCCTATATGTTATTGTAAAGATCTGCAATATAGTCAATAGTATTTATATATAATATATTTTCAAATAAATGTATATTACTTTAGAATATAGTAAATAGAGGTGGGGACATAGTTTAACAGTAGGTTGCTCAGTTAGCATTTTGCAGTATTTTGATCCTGAGCACTGCAAAAGAAATAGTAAATAAAGAATGGCTACTAAGGAAAATAATGATAATAACTAGAGGAAGAGGTGAATATGGAAAGTAAAGTATATCTAGGAGAGTATAACCCATTGTGACATAAAGAAAACATGTCTCCTTGGTCATTTTTATTTTTCTCTTCTGTCCCATGCTGAATCCCGTACATTTTCACTTTTATTACACATGTTTATTTATTTTTCAATCCTTAGGAAATTCCTATAGGATAGGAAGTATCCTACGGGATAGCAGATAACCACAGAGGAAGACAGCAGGAGAGTAAAAAAGGAAGAAAGGGTATAAAAATATCTAAAAAAAAATAAACTAACAAAAAGACAGTAGTTAAGTCCTTGCATATCAATAATCATCTTAAATGTAAATGGGCTAAATTCCCCAATTAAATTATGTGACATGTATAATAGATAAGAAAGACAAAACATTACTATATGTTACTGAAAAGAGTCTCACTTCATCTGTAAGGACATACAGAGAATAAAACTGAAGGGGTAGAAAATGATATCTCAAGCAAATGGAAACCAAGAAGTAGCTATACTTATATCAGATAAAAAAAAATACTTTAATACAAAAAGTAAAAATAGACAAAAATTCATTATATAATGTTAATGGGTTTAATTAAGCAAGAAGATAAATGTATGCCTACCCAGTATCAGATAACCCAAAAGCATAAAATAAATATTAATAGATCTAAAAGAACATGTAGACTGTGATACAATAATAGTAGGGAACTTAACCACATATTCATCAATGTATGGATCATTCAAACTGAAAACAAGTAAATAAAGAAACATAGGATTTAAACTACACATTAAAATAAATGGACCTAAGTTTGTATATATATATATACATATATATATGTATATATATATATAATATGTATAATCTTCTTTAATGAAGTTTGTTAACCTTACAATGAGATTTGATGACATTAAATCAGATGAATATTTTAGCAATTGTTTTATTCAGTCATTTAAAAAATAGCTGGGCATGTTTACACACACTTGTAATTCCAGTACTTGGGAGGCTGAGCCAGGAGAATTGCAGGTTTGCCGCCAGCCTCAACTACTTAGTGAGGCCCTCCACAACTTAATGAGACCCTGTTTCAATAGTAAAGAATAAAAAATGGGGCTGGGGATGTGACTTGGAGGTAGAATGCCCCTGGGTTCAATCCCAATTACTACAAAAAATAAAATAAAAATAAAATTATCGAACAATTGATAAGTATTTGTGCCAGGTACTCTTCTATTTGCTGAAGCACAAGTGAATAAGAGAAAAACTCCATTTCTAATGGAATTTACATTCTAATTGGAAGTAGACAATACACAAATAAGCAGCCATGTAATTTAAGCCTATAAATCACACTTACTAGTGAGGTTCTCACTGGTATTACCGTGGTGCAGTAATTTTATGGGTTGGAAGCCATGAATTGAAGATGCAGAGGAGGCAATTCTAGAGTGCACAAAGTGAACATGGAGTACTGCTACACCTATTGTATTAAGAAAGGAGATATATGATGTGGTTTGCTGGGGAATGTTTACTGTGGGTGCAAAACCATACTAAGATATAACTAGGTACACTCAAGGTGCCCTTGGATACTGTCATGTTGAATTTTATGTATCAATGAGACTGTGCCATGCTGGAGCTCCCACCTCTGATTTAACATGATTTCTTGATGAATCTGTAAAGGTGTTTCTGAAAGACATTGGCTTTTGAAGTGTTGGACTGAATAAGGAAGAGGCCTTCTCCAGTGAGGGTGAGTATCATGCAATCCCTTAAGGACCTAAATACAACAAAATGGCAAAGGAAGTTTGAATCTCCCAGCCCTCTACCTGAATATTTGATCTGGGACATTGATCTTCTCTTGCTCCCAGCACTTCTGGTCCTCAGGTCTTCAGACTACATGACCAATCCTCCTGCATCTCTGCTGTAGCTTACAGATGGTATATCATGGGAATTCTCAGCTGCCCTCATCACATGAGCCAGTAGTATATGCTGGACATTCTTCTGAGTGTGTGTGTGTGTGTGTGTGTGTGTGTGTGTGTGTGTGTGTGTGGTGTGCATACATTCATCTATTTTTATTTTATTGGAGCATCCTGACTAATGCAGATATTTATGATCTCCCTTTGCGCAATTTCCAATTAACATGGAGCTGAAAGTGGGAAATCATAAGTACTTATATTCAAAATTTAACATCTTTCCGGGATCATCTAAGAGTGGTTATAAGTCATGGAACCCTGGAGTTGCTCTAAGAGTTTCTGATTTAGTGGTTCTGTGATAATGCCCAAGAACTTTAATTTCTGACAAGTTCCTCAGTGATTCTGAGACTGCTGCTTGGAGGATGGCACCTTGAGAATGACTGCCATAAATAAGAGTGAGTTTTGCAAATAATCAGAACAATTGAGACTTTAATCACATCCCATGTTCTCTCTCCCAACAAGCGCTTAATAAGAGATGATGAGATCTTCAGCCAACTTGAGAAATTCTGTTCTTATTTAATTATTTAGAAAACCAAATACAAATCTTCAACAGGCTACTATGCTCCATCCCTGAAAAAATCTCGGTGCCTCATTATAATAGAGGCTCCGCAAACATTGCAAAATGTCAAGTTTGCTGCTAAAGAGCAAGTTCTTAAAAGTGCATTTTACAAAATGTAGAAAAACAGCCAATTAAAAAAAAAAACTTTTCTCACAGTGAGACCTCCCTTTAAGTGATCTAAACATAATGACTACCTGTATCCTTACAAAAAGCTGTGCTATCACTAATATTAACGTAAGATGTGAGGCTTTATCATTTATTCCCTTATACGAGGAATTGACTTTGCATATTTTTAGTACATGATTTCATTACACTTACAAATTCTGCCTCTGAGGGAAGCTGCTCACTCTGTCTAGGTCACTCCAGTGATCCCCTGATTGAGCTCCCAGATGTTTTCTCTGTTTAAGTACACTTCCTCGACCTCTGTACCATTTTATATACATTTCTATTGCCATGTAACTATGGCTAGATTCTTCTATGTTCAGGTCAAAACTTAAATGTCATTTCATTGGGTGATTTCCATCTAACTCTCTTCAGGCTAGACCCAGACTCCTTTCACATAAACACACACTGGACCTGAACACTGACTTTTGTTTTGTTTTGTCCACTCTGAAAGAAGATATGTATATATTTATTTGTATGTATGTCTACACACACACACACACACACACACACACACACACACACACACACACACAAAATTAAGTACATTCGGGTCAATATGTTTTCAGCAAGTTACTACACCTGTAAGTCAGCATCAATCCAGGCCAAGAATCATTTTATTACTAGAAGATCAGCTGCAATCTTGTGCACCATTAAAGATTTAGACAGGAAGGATTAGTGTCCTCAATTTTATGAGCCTGTAAACAAGTTCTGCTGAGTACTTCAGATCCAAGTTTCCTCTGCCAAGGACCTGTCCTCTACTCTTTATTAGAAGTCAGATCTGGGATTTTCTCAGTGAATCACTTTCTTGAATCATGATGGACATTTGGAAATTCTAGAGCCCTAGTCTAAGGCAACCTGAATATGGACTTAGAGGACAAGAAGAAAATTATGTCCAGCTCTTAGAATTGGGAAGGCCAGTACTTAAAGTATCTGTGAAATGTTTGTTAAAGTTATATAATACAGAATATGTAAGGTGACTAGAACAAAAATTAACATTACTTAAATAATAATTTCCTTCTTTTTACTATTTTATTTTCCTGCCTGTGAAACAGTCTCTGTTTTCCCATAATTCTGTCAAATGTTTCTGTGCTTGTTCTATAATTCTCTGTCATCTTATATAGATGAAAATATTTGAAGAGCTTTGATGCTCAAATGACTCTTATTCATCAACCTTTCTGTCACCAGTGCCTAGGACTATTGTACTCCTTAAATCACAAATAGTGATTGATAACTGATGCATGCATATATACTTTGAATATCCTTGAAAAAACATGAAATGGTGTTGGTTATGAAAAATAGATAGCACATATCCACCACTTTGGAATTTTTTAAATACAGAGACTATTTTTAATCACATACATGAATAATGTGGTTGATTATCTAAATGTTACTTATGTTGCTTTATTCAACCCAAATTTTTAGCATAAAGTAGGATCACAATAACAGTAAGAAGAGATATCATTATAGTTCCTGAGTAATATGTTCTATAAGAATCTGAATCCTTATGGAAGTACCCCATGCTCCATAATTATAAGACATACTTCATTAATAAGTGGTTTCTTATTATTGTCTTGTCTTATCTTCTTATGGTAAGTATCTAAAATGTGGCAGAAGACACTCACTGTCTCTAGGTTTAAGTGGTGACAGTAAATATTTGTGATTTTCATTTAACAAATATTTATGAATGTCAGAATACAATACTGCAAATTTCAGACATAGTCTTGCTGCTATGATGTTTTCATCTTGTATTAACTGTCATGTACACACACACACAAACACACACACACACACACACATACATACACACAGTCATACTCATTTAGTTACATTCTGAGAATCACCTACCCTCTCCTAGGCACTGTAGTACTATTTAGGAATGCAAAGTGCACAAGATAATCCAATTCCTACCCTATTGATATAAACAATTTTGGCAAATGGAAGCAACTTTTTATATTGTATTTGATTTTTCATGGTAGCTGCTGCCTAACTACATGCTTATGAATGGCAAGCATGACTTAAAAATAGCTATTCTTAAACTCAATGGCTCATTGCCCCTGAACCAAACACATTGAACTCAATTCTCTGTTCACTTGAGATAAGCTCTTTCTCAGGGGTAATCCCCAGCCACCTTTCATACAAATCCTTCAGAAAGAGCTTCATCTGGTTCTGTAGACCCTTTAGATACTGCTACAAGCAATGTGAACGTATGTCACCTTTGCAAATTGAAGTAATATGCAGACATATGGATATAGAATTCTTTTCAAGCATCTAATAAAAATATCTACCATTTATTTTGTGTCTAATATGAGCAGAGCACAGTTGGTCAATTTATATTTATTATCTCCAATTTTCATAACATTGCTGCAAGGTAGATGTAATTACCTCAGTGATCCTGAGTGACTCATCCCGCAGAGAGAGCTCGCACTCTTGCAAGCGGGATTCACACTTGGATACTTGGCATTCCTCCATGCCTCACTGACTCTGTGCCTCTAGGTGCCCATGAAAAGACACACTGAATGCAAGAAGGAAAAATGTAGCCATTTATTTGAATATTTTACTCCATTTTGAAAAGAATTTATGTTTTCAGAATGATTTTTAGTATGATGCAACTGTTCCATTTTAAATTGCTTTTTGGTATGGCAGGTATTTAAACAGTGCTCAAACAAGCTCAAACTGAAGTCAACTTATGTTGTTATAATTTCTAGGTGAATTCATCAAAGTGTTTCGGGAGAACATTGTATTTGTCCCTTACACGCTATCTTTTAAGGAGTAGATTGACTTAGACAAAGATGTTATGTGGGTAAAGGGCCTTTTTAGAAATTGACTTCTAATCTTTATTTCTTTCCATTCTAGCTCTATTATATCATATCTCTCTGAGTACAAAGAAATGTGTACTTGGTACTAGTTGCTTTTCAGTCCACAGTTTGAAGAAAATTGTGGTTGATGAGAATCTTCAAAGAGGCATATTGCTCTGTATGTCAAGAGAATTGTTCTTCGATGTAAGTGGTTTTGATGCATTTGATGTACCTGGATGTTGTATACTTGTGAACATAATAATCTCGGAATAGTTTTACAACAGTAAAACACCATTATATTGCAGTTCTCCCTGCCCCCTGCTGTTGTTCAGTCTTTCTTGTTTGTTTAACTGAGACCAATGCTCTATAACTTAGTTTACTGAAATTTAGAATGAAGAGATTAAATAATTTTATACCCTATAAAGAACATTTATATTGCCCTGGCACTGTAGTTTATTATATGTATTATATCATTACATCAATGAAAATCTACATAAAAATATTATTCCTTCAGTAAAAATGCCAGCCCTGTATTTTAAATATATACTGATTCAATTTTATATACTAAATCTCTTCTGAGAGGACTGACTTTAATTTTTCATTTAAAATTTTCATGGAAGTAGGACATAAATAAAAATAGGATTTCATATTTTCATGTAAATAATTCTTAAATGAAATAATCTAAAATTTTTTGGAAAAGGATTTTTGATTAATGTATTATGAACTTTATTAAAAGTGAAGATTCTTAAGATAATGCTTTTAGCCTTAATTTCTCTATAAATATAAATGAGGAAAATTTAAAGTCTAATGATAAATAACATTTATCATTAGAGAAATAATTTAATCTTGACATTTTTACAGGCTACCTCATTATAATCAAATATTTAATCAATGAATGTGTATTTACCTTTGAAACTAGTAATGGACAAGTTTCTTTTTTGGTTGGAAGATTACTGTGGATTGATCCAGAGGCAGTATACCTCAGAGATACACCCCTAGAACTGTTTTATTTATTTTTTAAATTTTGAAACAGGGTCTTGTTAATTTTCTGAGGGTTTCACTTAGTTGCTGATGCTAGCCTTGTACCTCCTAGGCTCAATCTTCCAAGTGATAGGATTACAGGTTTGTGCCACCGCACCTAGCATGACAAATTTCGAAAGATTCATTTAAATCAGCAATGCTCAAATGTGATAGAATAAGAAATATTAAATCAACAATACTCAAATGTGATAGAATAAGAAATAGAGTATATATGAAATATCGATTCTTGAAAAAAATTTAAAGATATTTTTTGCTTACCTTGTTTAATTTTCAATGTCTAAAGTAACACCTTACAGGATACTTAATGTACTAAATGATAGGCAGACTCCACCAGGCTAGAAACTTGTTAATATTAAGTCTTCAAACCTATGGGATATAGAAGGATAGGGAAATAAAAAACAGGAAGAAAAAAAAAACCACTATTAAATGCTATAGTTCATATATCCCTCTTATTTCTGCTAAAATTTTCAAATTGTACTAAAGAAAAAAGTTTCAGTAACATAGATGTACAATTTATTAAACATTAATTTTGTAATTTTTTATTTGGTAAACATTATATGAGAGAAATGATGATGGGAAAAGACTGACCAAAGGTCCTTGGCTTCCTGTAATCACAGTTAAGAAGATATGCATATATTCAACAGACTATTACCTAAATAATTTGTCTCATTGCTCTAAGATACATGAACTGAAAGTAAAATGCTGTGAGAGATACGAATAGGGAGTTTTCCCCAGATAGCCTTGGGATTCAGAAATATACTACTGGAAGAGTAGGATTTAATCTCATACCTGAAAGTATTAGAAATCTTCAAGGCTGACAGGGATGGTGAAAGCCATACATATAGATGATGTTCTGAGAAGGAAAGTGAGTCTCATTTTAAGCAAAGAAATGGAGACCAAGTGGCAACAGAGTTGGAAGTGTTGACTGGGATGAAGTTTGAACTAGGCAGTGATGAATACAATAGACTTTATCAGCTACTTTAAAGATTTGAGTGTTGTCTTAATACCAAAAGTGAGAACTGGAATGATCGAATTTGTAAGGCTTAGCTGAAAATTGTGATGCACACCTGTAATGTACTCAATTAATAATAATTAATTAATACTTAGTACTTAGGAGGCTGAAACAGAATAATCACAACTTTGAAGCCAGCCTCACCCACTTAGTGAGACCCTGTTTCAAAATATAAATTAAAAAATGACTGAGGATATAGCTCATACATACAGTACCCCTGGGTTCAAGCCCCAGTACCCCTCCCCCCAAAATGTAGGTTTTTTTTTTTTCCAAGAATATTATGGCATTAAGAAAAGATAAGAGAAGACAAACTCAGAGGCCAGAGGCCACTGTAGCCACATTAGAAACATTGTTATAAGCTTGGCCTGGAGTAATTATAATGAAAAAGGAAAATAATTTGGCAGATTCCAGATATGCAGAAAGAGAGAAATTTAGTGATTGATTGGATCTTGTATCTGTTAGTATTCTTGCAGTTATAATCTAAAAGATTGACCATGTTACTTAAAGAAAAGAAGATTTATTTTCTTGTGATTCCCCAGGGATACCTCCTCCAGCCACACCCTACCAGCCTACCAGGTACCACCCAGGTAAATCTATTACAATGGATTTATCCGCTTCTGGAATTACAACCCTCATGATTCAATTACATCAGCTGCAAATATTAATAAAGGAGCTCTTTAGGGGGACATTTTTTATCTAACCATAAGAGATCTGGAACAAAATCAGTTATTGAGGCTAATGCTAAGTGGCTAGACTATCAGAATATAAAGAAAATATTAATGGAAGAATGGATAAGGAGAAGAAGAGAAAGAAGAAGATGGCCAAGTATCAAAATTGAATAGATTGTTTGTGAGCAACCTAAATATGACCCCAGTGAAGATGCTGAAGAGACACTCAGGTTAATGTGCATAGAATTCAGTAACGCATCTCAGCTGGAGTTATAAATTTGAAGCTTGTTACATGTAGATAATATTTTCTTTTATTATTCCATGGGAGAGGGTAAGAGCCCCTGCATGGATTGTATAGTTTGTGAAACATACTATACATGATAAAGGCTTACGGATATTTGATATTTAAATTTTCAGTGGAAATGGAGAAACTAGGAAAAGTAGCCAAGAAAGAAAGATCAGAGAGTTATAAATAAACCACGATAATTAACCCAGAGGTCAAATTGTTTCATGATAGAGAAAACAACAAACAGAATCCAGTTCCTACTGGTTCCAGTGTGAAAATGAATTTAGAGGATGTAGAAGGAGAAAAAAGTGGAGAATAGTAACTAAAGAGGGAACAGAGGCTCTGGGAGACATTTTTTTTTTTTTTTTTTCAGTACTGGGGATTGAACTCAGGGGCATTCTACCTCCGAGCTACACCCCCAGCCTTATTTTTTTATTCTTTATTTTGAAACCGAGGCTCACAAAGTTTCAGAGTGCCTCACTAGGTAGCTGAGGCTGGCCTCGAACCCGGATCCTCCAGTCTCAGCCTCCCGAATGCTGGGATAACAAGCGTGCGCCACCACGCCCGGCTTCTGGGAGACATTTTTAATGAAATTTTTTATGAAAAGTATTGGATTGTGATTAAATTATACTTGGAAGGATGCACCAAAGAGGAAAAGTTTGAAGATACAAAATTACATGCTACATTTCATAGTATATTTAGTTCCTGAGAAGACAGGACAGAAGGGATGAAAGTACATATATGTATATTGTGAGTGACTAGGTTTTGTGGAAAAGATCCTTCCTCCAGGTAAATAGAGAGGGAAGGTAAGACTAGATACTGATGATGGCAGATTTATATATTTAACATTTCAGAGCTTTCTAATAATGTGTTTTCCCTTAGGAGCATCATTATCTTTAGTATGCCTGGACCATAAACAGCATGGTTGTTGGTAATGATAGAGATTATACTTACAGTGTAGAAATATGGGGAGCAAAACAAAAGGTATTTATGTGGGGAGAGAATACTAAAAAATAAAATTGTTTAGAAAGATTCTAGCTACACCGGGGGGATGGATCTGAGATGAGAAATCTTGAATGCTCTTAGTTTTGCTCTCCTCCCCCAGCTAAGGATCCTACACACACACACACACACACACACACACACACACACACACACACACACACAGAGTTATCTTTCTCCCATTCTTACTTATCTGGCAATTTGGCTCGTATTGTCTTATGTTTGAGGAACAGAAATGATGATGGCTTTTTTAATGTCACTTTCTTCACTCTACGGGATAGAGAGAGAAAGCTTGTTGGCAGAGCCACTAAGAATTCTTTTCCTCAATTTAATGCAATCCCATGTATTGATCTTCCTTTGAGCTCCTTGTGCTTTTGGGGTCTTGTTGAGAAAGTTTTGACCTGTGCCTATGTGTTCAAGTATTGGTCCTATGCCTGCAAGGTCTCTGGTCTGACTTCCAGGTCCTTGATCCACCTTGAGTAGACTCTTGTGCAGGGTGAGAAAGTGGGGTTTATTTCCATTTTCCTGCATATGGTTAACCAGTTTTGCCAACATCATTTGTTAAAGAGGCTATCTTTTTTCCAGTGTATACTTTTGGCTCCTTTGTCAAAAATCAGTTGACTGTAAGTCTGTGGATCTGTTTCTGAGTCTTCTATTCTGCTCCATTGGTCTATGTATCTGTTTTTGTGCCAGTACCATGCTGTTTTTATTACTGTGGCTTTGTAGTAGAGTTTAAAGTCAGGTATTGTGATGCCTCCTGCATGATTTTTATTGCTAAGAACTACTTTGGCTATCCTGGGCTTTTTGTTTTTCCAGATGAATTTAAGGACTAATTTTTCTATGTCTGTGAGGAGCGTCCCTGGCAATTTCATGGGTATTGCATTGAATTTGTAGATCAGTTTGGGGAGGATGGCCATTTTGATGATATTTAGTCTGCCTATCCAAGAGCATGGTAGGTCCTTCCATCTCCTAAGGTCTTCATTGATTTCTTTCTTCAGCTTTCTATAATTTTCCTTATAGAGGTCTTTAACCTCCTTGGTTAGGTTTATTTCTAAGAACCTCAACAGAGAGCCTACAGAGTGGGAGAAAATTTTTGCCAGTTACACTTCAGATAGAGGTCTAATATCTAGGATATACAAAGAACTCAAGAAAATCGCAAATAAGAAAGCAAATAACCCAATCAAAAAATGGGCAAAGGATCTAAATAGACACTTCACAAAAGAAGAAATACAAATGGCCAATAAATGTATGAGGAAATGTTCCACATCATTGACAATCAGAGAGATGCAAATCAAAACTACCCTGAGATTTCACCTAACTCCAGTCAGAATGGCAATCATAAAAAACACGAACAACAACAACTGCTGGCGAGGGTGTGGAGAAGTGGGAACCCTAATACATTTTTGGTGGGATTACAAACTTGTGCAACCACTGTGGAAAACAGTATGGAGGATCCTCAGACGAATGGGAGTGAACCTACCATATGACCCAGCAATACCACTACTGAGTATATACCCAAAAGAAAGGAAACCAAACTATCAGACCGATGCATGTGTATCTATGTTTATAGCGGCTCAATTCACAATACCAAACTATGGAAGCAGCCAAGATGTCCATCGACAGAAGAATGGATTACAAAACTATGGGATATGTACACAATGGAATTTTACTCAGCCATAAAGAAGAACAAAATCATGTTCTTTGCAGGGAAATGGAGGCAACTGGAAAACATTATGTTAAGTGAGATTAGTCAGTCACAAAGAGTAAAGAAGCATATGTTCTCCATAATATGCAGATGCTAGGGAGAAGATGGGGCATAGGAGGGTCTCCAGATGAAAAGGAGAGATCCTCAATAAGCAAAGAAGTTGATTTAATTGTAGTGGATGCATGGGGCAGAGGGACACCCTAAGGCACATGATGTACTTACACAATCATATCAAGGTCAGTCACTGAACTGAACCTGAGGGGGAAACAGGGGGAGGGAATGTGGTGGGAATCGGGGAAGGGGTCAAATGAGAATTGTGTGCAAATATGTTGTTAACAACTTGTACTTAACAAAGATGTATGCTATATTGCGCGAATTACTACAATAAAAATAAATAAATAAATAAAATAAATAAAAATTTAAAAAAAAGAATTCTTTTCCTTATTCAACCTTGATCTCTCAGATGCCCTGCTTCCACTGTACCGGCACTGAGGTTGGACATGTGCATAAAGTGATGGACACAAGTGAAAAGATAATTAATACTGTTCTTCCCAGAAAAAGTAGACATGGTCACTGTCTCAAAAAATATGGAAAGGCATTTATCCACCTGGAATATTTCTTTTTAATTCTGCACAGTGCACATGAGCTTATAAGCACATGGTAGACAATCTATGACTGAGGAAAGGAACAAATAGAACAGAATACATTTGAATTATGAGTTAACCCAAGCTTTTCAGTACCTTTGGCCTCCAGGTACTCAAAGTAAAAAATTTAAATTATCCCATTTATTTTTGAATTTGGAAAAGCGGCAATAGAATATCTATATCAACATCAATGAACAAAAAATTTCCAGATATGAAAGGCTATTTTTATATATCCATGGTAATCTATTTTCTATTTTTTTCTTCTTCTTTTTTTTTTTTTTTTTTGGCTTATAAGTTTATGCTGCTGGGTTTTTTGTTTGTTTTTTTGTTTGTTTGTTTTGTATGCTGCTGTTAATGTAAAAATTTTGTCAGCTTACCTAAAGAAACCTACTCAAAGCATTAAAGCATTAAAAATATTTTTATGAGGCCAATTTTTATCTTCTGGAGAGTGTCACATTATCAAAATTGTTACAAGACACTTAAAGAGAGAAATAAGAAGTTTACAAATTACTGTGCATGTATGGAAAAACCAGCCCATATTTGATGAAGCAATTGAATATCATATATGATGAATGGATGACTTTTTATTGTACCTGATTTTTTCATCTGGCCTAGTGAAACCAATGACAAACAAACATATGGGGAAATCCTCAAAGAGAAACAAGTTCCATTCCCAGCACTGCTTTTACCAGCATCGGTCAATAGAGAATCTCTTGTCTCTAACAATAACCACTTTCTCCCTTTTTTGGGGGGGAGGGGGTTTACTGGGGATAGAACTCAAGACCATTCTACCTCTGAGCTACACTCCCAGTCCTATTTTTTTATTCTTAGTGAGAAACAGGGTCTCACTAAGTTGCGCAGAGCCTCACTAAGTAGCTGAGGCTCGCTGTGAACCCAGATCCTCTGGTCTCAGCTTCCCAAGTACTGGTATTACAAGCGTATGCCACCACTCCTGGCTTAACAATAGCCAATTTCTAAAGCTTATTCCATGCCTTTGTTTTCAGGGTTAAAAAAAAAAAAATTCACCCTAAACGTGAAATAGCAGTGGGTATCTTGAGTAAAAGCTTCAAAATGGCCCTTGGAACAGTCAGAGAAGGTATGGAGTTTCACTTCATGAGAGATGACATGGATCTTCCTTCTTTCCTTCTACTAATATTTCCCATAATAAGGTGTGTCAAGTCATAATTGCTCCTTAAACAAATTAATTGCTACATAATTCAAAACAAATTTTGGATGTGCAGAATTTTGTTTGATATATCATTGGGTGTCACTATGACTGTAAATTATAACAATTGGTAAATTTTAGAATATAAATACATTATTTAATTATTCTGAATCAGCCTATCTTTCTCAAGTACTGGCTCTACCACTAACTAAATTTTTGACTTTGGAAATATCATATAAAGTCTCTCTATTTTGGTATACTTATCTCTGAAGTGAGATTACCCTATCTGTCCATCTAAGCATTAATTTGAACATTAATAAAGCTAATGTGTCATGGCTTAGGGCTTAGGTCAAGGCCAAGAACATGATAAGCATGCATACACAGGTGTATCTTTTCATTATTATTGTCATCACCATCATATATGCTATCCTCTTATTGTAGGAAACTTATAATGGTGAATGAGGAGCCAGGAGTGGTGGTACATACCATGAACCTAGTACTTGGAAAGCTCAGAAAGGAGGACTGCATGTTCAAGGTCAGTCTCAACAACTTAGTGAGATCCCTTTTCAAACTTAAAAAAAAAAAAAAGAAAATAAAAGAAATGGTCTGGGGGTATAGAATGCTGAATTCAATACCCGGTACCAAAAAGAGGTGTTTTTTTGTTTTTTTTTTTTAGATAGCTTTTTAAACATTATTGTTCTCAGAGTTGTTTTAAATTACTATTACATTTGAGGTATAAAATATTTTTACTCTATTTTCTTCCTAAAGATGAAAACTCTAATCAGTAAAAATCCTTTTTGAATAGAGTTTTAACTAAATTGAATTTTTCCTTCGCTGAAAGTAAGTTAAACTGATGTAATTCACTTCTGAATGTCCTAATGCATTTATCTTGTTTACAGATGGTTCACACATGACACACATTCGTTTTGGTCAAGGTAATACAATAGTTTTATTCTTATGCAAGACTCTAAATATATACATAGTGAAAAAGGAAAGTGCATCAGGAATCTAGGGACAGAATTTAGTGCTAAATAGTAATTGAAAAAGATGCGTTGCTTAGAAACTGCAGAGAACGTTGCTTTGTTTCAAGTGAAGGGTAATACAAATCATGCATTAAAATAGCAGAACCTTTTAAAAATTTCAACAATGCAATTGATGATAGTTTTAATAAGCTCTGACACATAGCTTAGAATAGTGCATTTCAATCATATAGATGGTTCACAAAGATAACCCACAAACACTGATCAATTTATATTGAGCTTTTGTTACATACTTTATGAGGCTCCAGGTTATGGACACATAAACTGGACTCAGATTAAAGGTAATGAGATATTCCTTCTAAGAATAATCACCTTTCAGAAAAAAAAACTGCAGTTAATCAGCAGTGTCATGCACCATCGAGTTTGTGTGCATGGGACTTGCTGTTTAATAACTGTTTGGTGACATTTGCAATCGGATGCAGTTATTAAACAACGTAAGATGCTAATTTGTTACTTGGCAGGGGGAGCGAGTCCTTTCACTCCTGCCCAATTTCACAATGTTATGACCCTGAAAGTTAATGAAAATAAAGAGATCTACACATAGAGGGCAAAAATCACAAGGCAGTGGCCATGGATACTCACCCTCTGCTTGGCTGCTTGAGAGATGAGACTCAAATGCTTACAGGCAAGGATCTTGAATGGCGAGGTGCTCACACTCTTTATAATTTTTCTCTTCCAAAGCATCATTATATCCAAGTCTTCTCCCATGGTTCTGAAAGTTATTTCAAGTTGATAAGTATCTAATCTGCACATAAAGCCACTTCTGAGGCCCAGCTATCTTGGAAATGTATTCATGGTTTGATCCAAAATGTAATCTGTTCATTTCTTAACTGCAATCTTTTCATAAACACTTACCTATGTATTAGTCATCAGAAGTTGGTTTCTAGCTTGTTTTAACAATATTTCATTATGGCAATTTAAATATGAAGAATTTAATAGAGGAGAAAACACTTCTTGAGTCTAACCATATACTAACCACCCTATTTACTTAAATTTTGGTTTTTAAAGTTCACAATAAACTGATGAATTAGGCATCAATAAAATGAATTTCATTGTAATATATTATCAACCATTAAAACCAAAAATATGCCCAGAAGACAGTAGTATTTGAGTAGGTTTGGCTAACAAAAGGTTTTGGTACTGTGTTTCTGCTTATTAATAAAAGAATAGAGTTAGAAATTTATGTATAAGATGTGAAAATTTTTAACTTTGAACTTATACTGGTAATACTCAGAGCTTACCAAAATAAAGTGATAGTTAACACTTCAAATGTTGCAGCAATTTAAAACTTTGTGAATAATAATCTTTTAAAAACTGTCCAAAAAGAATTTTTCATAAATATACTGTATTTCCAACACTTGAACACATAGGCACAGGTAAAAACTTTCTCAACAAGACCCCAAAGGCACAAGCAACTCAATGGAAGATCAACACATGGGATTGCATTAAACTGAAGAGCTCAGAGAACTCAAGAAACTCACAACTAATAAAACAAATAACCCAATCAAAAAATGGGCAAATGATCTAAATAGACACATCACACAAAAAAATACAAATGGCCAATAAATGTATGAGGAAATGTTCAACATCATTAGCAATCAGAGAGATGCAAATCAAAATTACCCTGAGATTTCACCTAACACCAACTAGAATAGCAATCATCAAAATCGCAAACAACAACAAATGCTAGCCAGGATGTGGAGAAGTGGGAACCCTAATACACTGTTGGTGGGATTGCAGATTAGTGCAACCACTTTGGAAAACAGTATGGAGGATCCTCAGATGAATGGGAATGAACTTACCATATAAGCCAGCAATACCACTTCTGGGTATCTACCCAAAAGAATGGAAACCAAACTATCAGACTGATGCATGTGTATCTATGTTTATAGCCACACAATTCACAATTGCCAAAATGTGGAACCAGTCAAGATGTACATCAACAGATGAATGGATTACAAAACTATGGGATATGTACACAACGGAATTTTACTCAGTCATAAAGAAGAACAAAATCATCTCATTTGCATGGAAATGTATGGAACTGGAGAATATTATGTGAAATGAGATTAGTCAATCACAGAAAGTAAAAAATTGTATGCTCTCTCTAATATGTGGAATCGAGGGAGAAAGTGGGTCATAAGAGGGACTCTAGACAAAGAAAGAGAAACCTTAGATGAGCAAAGAAGTTGATTTAACTGAAGGTGTTTGGGGCGGTGTTGGGGTCTTAGCCCGGCCGGAAATACCCCGCCTCTAGATGGCGCCTGGCAGAGTGCCAGAAGTGGCTGCAGGTGGTACATCCTAGGGCTGCACCATGCCAGAGCGCATGCACCAGGACGCCCGGCTTGTGACCGGCCCAGGTGAGAGCTGTATGAGGCACCTCGTGGCTCAGGCCCTGCGCGACTTTAAGAGCCTCCGCCTCTCGCCAGCAAGAGAGGTTTTGAGGAGAAGGCAGGCGGTTGCTGGGTGGTTGGTTGCTGGTGGTTGGTGAGTTGCTGGTGGAAGGTTAATTGCTGGAGAGAGGGGTTAATGGGAGTCTGTTGGAAAGGCACTATTTGGAGAGACGGTTGCTGTACTGTAACTGTTACTGCTTGGGTAGTGCCCTTGATCCCAGAGAGAGAGAGAGGTATAATAAAGAGAAGTTTGAACCAGCAATGTTCAGTTATCGTCTCCATTGGGGCCTCACGGTTGAAGGTCCAGCTTGGGGGACGATAGGGCGGGGAGGAAATACCCTAATGCACATGATGTACTTTCACACACATATCAAAGTCAATCACCAAACTTAACTTGAGAAAGAGGGAGGGGGAAGGAGTGGGGTTGGAATTGGGGAAGGGTTAAAAGAGAGATGTGTGCATGTATGCCTCTACCAGCTTGTACCTAACAAAGATGTATGATTACAATGCACCAATAAAATAATAATAATAATAATAATAATAATAATAATAATAATAATATATACTATACAAAAATGAATTTTAGATTATATTTTTTCTACTTGGTTTGGACATATTTTTTAGGTCGAGAAACATTCCTGATATTCCTTAAATATACCTTAATAGTCAATGTTTGAAGACTTGACCACAAGTAAAAGCATAAAAATATATGTAGTACATTTTTGATAAAATGTTTTCTTATATTTTACTTCATTGACCTTTATGTCAGGCTGAGTGGTACATACTATAATTGCATTACCTGCGAGGTTGGAACAGGAGAATTGCAGGTTTGAGCCCAACTTCAGCAAGTTAGTTAAATGTTTTTTTCAAATAAAAATAAAATAGGGCTGTGTGTCCATCTTAGAGGTAGAATAGACCTGAGTTCAATCCCCAGTACTAAAAAAAAAAAAAAAAAAAAAAAAAAATTATATCAGGATACTGTATCATTTAAAATAGATTAGATTAATTTGAGGTAACTAACATCAGAAAATCTTACTGATTCAGAAGACCAAAGACTTATTTTTTTTTTTTTTGCTCATGATAGAATATCCTTGTAGAAGAAGAGAACACAACTATAATTTTTCATTCTTGGTCCAGATTGCTATTTATATTTCAACCAGTGATATGAAATATAGACTGTATCAAGTTCCAATCTGGACTCATAAATTTCTACTCCAATCCATTCCTCCTTTACCTCTGTCCCTTGGTATGACTACCCACATAGTTATGTATTCCAGGACTATCCTCAGTTTTCTAATTTCTCCTATTCATGACATGCCACCAAATCCTAGAGGGCTCTTTACAGAAACGTAGCATCAGACACAGGCTTCTCTTCTTTTCGACACTAGTGCTATCTTTTAAGTGTAAAAGGAAAATTGTACCTAACATGTTAAAAAGTTCAGGAAAAACTTTATTCAAGACTACAAAAACTGAGTTGGTACTATTGCACTAGGAAAGGAAGATTGAACTCAACTCCTTTGAAACAAAACAAAAGAAGGTTTAAGTGCTTGTGTGAGCTGTGAAGTAAGGGAGGATGTTAGAGGGGAGGACCTGAGGCTCCTATAGCTAAGACATAAAATAAAACACTGTAGCTGTAGACATCTCCCCAACTTCTCAACCCTACTGTGTATATGTCACTTCCCCATACAATGATCGGCAAACTGTCTCCAAAAATGGCATCTTCACTCTCTTTATCTTTGCATATTCCACCTGCTTCTTCTAGAATGGCCTTTTTCCCCTTCTCTGACCAGAACTTTAAGATTAGTTCAGATTCCACTTGTTTAATGAAACTTCCCTATATCTTCTAGTCAGGAACAATTTCTGCTAATATTCAGTGTTTCATGGTGCATAAAACTGTGTATCCCTCAACAGGATTCACCACATTGTTCTCATGTTTGTTCTTTCATAGTTCTACTCTTCTGGTACTGAGCATCACTATAAAAAAAGACTCTGCATTATGTAGCTTTATATTTTGGTTCTTATCTGTGGTTCTAGTACATCTAATTGCTTAGTGGATCTTTTTAGAGTGTTATTTAATATTCAGTTCTTAATATACAATGTTGATTTGATGACTTTTACTTTTTAAAAAACTATACTCAATAAATTCATTATATAAGTATAGCTAATAAAAGGCTTAAGCATCTTCTACGTATGGTCAGGGAGATAAAGTTTATGTCCTTGAGATCATATCCTTGATAAAGTTCAAGTTGTTAATATCATTAAGAATGGACTGGGTATGGTGGTATACATCTGTAATCCCAGTTCTTGGGAGGAGGCTGAAACAGGCAGATGCCAGGTTCAAGGACAGCCTCAGCAACATAGGAGACTCTCAGCAACCTAGCAAGAGTTTCAAAACAGAAAATTAATAAAGGCCTGTGGATGTAGCTTAGAGGTAGACTGTCCCTGGGTTCAATCTCCAGTAGTACACAAAAATGATAAAAAAAAAAATATGAATGGTATTACCGGAGCCAGCCGGCTAAGTTGGACAAGCTTGGAGGGAGAAAGTGTGGTTTGAGAAAAACAAAGACAGAAGTTGCTTAAGAAAGGGAAAGACAAGAGATAGATTCAGGAGGGCTGACAGTGACTACTGCTGTGCCGGAGTTTATTTAGCTCAGTCCTTATATACTTCTTTGAGCACCAGAGTATACATCAAAGTTAATGTTTTCTCACAATGGTTACATTTTGTGAAAATTAATCATCTGAGGGTACACAGTTCAAGGAACAAATATTCATGCAATTCATTACTATAACAGCCTGATAAAGTCTGAAAAAACCTCTTGATTCCTGGAACTTGAAGCAAAGCAGGGCTTTTGCCCTGAGTCAGTAGTCAGCGCATGTTATGGTAACCTTTATCTCTGTAGGAACAGACTTCTATGCCTGAGAGTCAGCAAAGGCAGACCTTGAGCACTGTCTGTCTCTGACATGGAGTGACATATATGATATAGAAATTGCCAACAAAGACCCCAGACCTTAGAGGCCCAGAGTGAGGGAAATGGATTCAGACCAACTCCTGAGATGAACATATGCAAAAGCACAGAAACAGGGTCAGGTAGAGCCCTCTCTGGTAACTACAGTCATTGCGTATTCAGGTAACATAAAATGTGAATATATGCTGGGAAAAGATGGAAAT
>PVLC010016229.1:0-35584 GCA_004027655.1 Graphiurus murinus
TAATTGAGTATGAATTCCAATCTCTCAACATTTCAATCTTTAGCTCCTGAATTCATTTTCATACTACTTCTATTTTCCCAAATTTAAAGATTATTTTTTTAGCTGGGTACAGTTGATGTAGGACAGAAGAAATAAAATTTAGGCAGAAAGGAGACATTGGGAGGGAAAGGAAAAATATAGTTTTAAAATCTGGAGAGTTCTAGCTGACCAGACCCTATAGGGTGTGCTCAAAATCTCTGGAGAAAAGTCTAAGTGGGCCACACCTTTTTAATCCCCTGAATCCCAGCCCCCATCGGACATTCAGGGCAAAGGTCAGACCCATCTTGAAACACCCATCTTGAAACACCCATCTTGAAACCTGAGGAAGAGGAGGGCCCAATTTGGACCGCCTACCTGTCGTCCACCTATACCTGGAAGAAGGAGGAGGTCCAGACTTCTTCTGTGCCCACCCCTCTTGAAAGCGCATAAAAGAAGGAATTTTACCACGCCTTGCTCTCTTACCCACGTGCACGCGTCTGGCCAGGAAGATGTCCGCTCACTTGTTTTTCTCCCCCCTTTCCTTATTTTCCTAAATAAATTCCTACTTTTTGTTCCTAAATGGCATGTGTTAAAATTCTTTTTATCACGGAGGCCAAGGACCCATGAGTGGGACCAGGTTATCCCACAACACAGCGACAGTGCCTGTAATCCTAGTGCTTGAGAGGCTGAGACAGACAGATTGCAGGTTTGAGGTCAGCCTCAGCAATTTAGTGAGACCCTAGCCAACTTAGCAAGATTCTCTTTCAAAATAAAAAAAATAGAAAGGGCTGGGGATGTAGTTCAGAGGTCAAACTCCCCTTGGGTCAACCCCTACTACCAAAAAGAATTGGTTCTTTAAAAATGTTGCCAATACCACCACATATACGACCTCAGTCCTAATGGGTTTTACCAAGGCTTTCAAGACCATTGCTACTTCTTTTTTTTTTTTTTTTTTTTTTTTTTTTTTATGCGGTACTGGAGATTGAACTCAGGGGCATTCTACCTCTGAGCTATACCCCCAGCCCTATTTTTTATTCTTTATTTTGAAACCGAGTCTCACTAAGTTGCAGAGTGCCTCACTAGGTAGCTGAGGCTGGCCTCGAACCCGGATCCTCCAGTCTCAGCCTCCCGAATGCTGGGATTACAAGCGTGCGCCACCACGCCCGGCTCCCATTGCTACTTCTACAAAGGAACACTTAAAAGACCACATAGACCACTTTCATGGTTGTGAGCACATTTATATACTACAGTTATTGGAGATGCTGTGAGATGAGAATAGAATTCTCTTAAAGTTTAGTGAGTTAACACCATGAAGGAGGCTCTCAGGCTCTGACAGCATTGTTCTCTAACACTTTTCATTTAAGAGACTCTTAGGAACCTGGAGTAAAAGACTCTACTTCATGATTCAGTGTGCTCATGGCCGCCAATATGTATGGAACAATAATGAGTGGAACAAGTGCACACCACATGCTAGGGAAGGAAGGAGCAAAGACACACATGCACACATGGACACACACACACACACACACACACACACACACACACACACACACACACACTGGCTTATTTTCATTTCAAATACCTTTCCACACACCTTCCTGACCTATTTTTGTTAAAGAAAACTTTTTGTCTCAGGAGGATTCTGACAGCTACTCTCCTCCCAAGCCAAAGATTGGCCATTTACTGCTGATGGGTGGGAGGAGGAAAGGTTTGCTGTCTTATACTAGAAGTGACTTCGTTTTTCACTTCATCAGCAAACACACATTGGAGGCTTGCTGTGGTTGAATTAAGTTCCCAGGTGGTAACAGAAAAAGGTAGGAGAAGAGAAAGAGAGGTTGAGCTTGGGAGAGATGGACGATGAAGTAAGAGGCTTGCATTTCAACACCTGGCTCATGAAATTTGAAAAAAAAAAAAATCAAACCCAGAGTGACCACATATATTAGTTATGTATTGCTGCTCAACAAGCTACCCTCAACATTAGTAGCAGAAAATAGAAACCAGTTATTATTCCCTGTTTCCTGTGGGTCAGGATCCTGGAGCAGTTAGCTGGGTACCTCTGGCTTGAGGCCTCCCAAGAAGGATGCAGTCAAAGTGTGGGCTGAGGCCTCAGTCTTGTCCCAAGGTTCAGCTTGGGGAGGATCTGCTCCCAAGTTCACTGACAAGGTTGTTGGAAGCCTCCAGCTCCTTGCTAGTTGTTGAGCTGAAAGCTTCTTTTCTTGCTGGCTGTGCGCCAGAGACCTTATCCGGTTCCTTGTCACATGGGCTTCTCCGTGGTCCATGTTAGTGCATGGCTGCTGGCTTCCCTCAGAGCATGTAAGAGGGAAAGGATGTTCAAGATGAAAGCCATAGTCTTAACCCCAGTAAGTTAGCTACAGTAACTTAACCCTAGAAATGGCATTCCTTTGCTTTTGCCATATTCTGGTTGTTAGAAACAAGTCAGTAAGTCCAGCTCACACTCAAGGGGTGAGAAATGCACAGGGGTATGAATTCCAAGGGGCAAGGATCATTGAGGACCGTATTAAGGGCACCTCCCACCCTACCCATTGTCTTGGAGAGGTTACGACTGGCTGCTTTACTCACATCTTGTCAGTTAAGGGGTACAAAGACCTGAAATAAGGTTCCCAAAATGGTCAATCTAGCTGAGGTGTCAATATGTCCCAGTTTGTCCAAGATAGTCATGGTTTAAGCCATACCCCTATTCACTTTCAATAGTGGCCAAAATTGATCAATTCATTACATCAAAGGTGTCAAACAAAACTGTCATGGGAATGTTCCAAATCTGTGGTTTCCAATATGGTAGCTTCTAGTCATATGCAGTTACTGAATACTTGAGGCATGGCTGGCATAATTGAGCAACTGATTTTTTTTTTTAAGTTTTATTTCACTTGAGTTAATTTAAAGTTGAATATCCACATGTAGCAAATGATTACTGTATTAGACAACATAGCATTCTATGGCTAGCCCTAGAGACTCTGAGACTGGAGAATGTCCAGTTAGACTTCCTTCTGCTCCATGTGGTGACAACTTTAATGCTCTAGACGTCAAATGAAGAACATTTTTCTATAAAGCTGAGTCAAACTTCAGAGAAGTTTTTATTGGTGCACCCATCTTTACTCCATTTATTTTGTAATGACACTGGTCAGAATTTTATCCTCAGTACTACCTCCCCATAGAACTGCTTTTGCTAAGGTCATGAATGATTTCTAGCTTGACAGATTCTATAAGGTTTTTTTTTTTTTTAAGTCTCATCTTTCTAAATTTCTCATTATCTCTAATCTCTAATTTCTGGTCACCTCTGATTTTTAAAACACCTTTCTGGTGGTATCTGGGACATCCATTCCTATTAGTTTTCTTCCTACCTTTTCAGTCTCTTTAATTGGTATTTTTTTTCTACCTGTCCTCTAAATATAATCACCTTATGATGCATCTAATTCTAAGATGTGTCTCAAATCAAATCAGTTATTTCTATCTCTATGTCATTCCATCTAGTCCAAGCCACCATCGTCTTATCCATTGTCATAATCTCACAACTGGTTTTATGGCCTCTATTCTTGCGTTTCTCCATTCAATAGACAGCGATCTTCTTAAATGCCACCTCACTCCACTGGCTGAAATTCTTCCAAATGGCCTACCAACCCCAGGTGCTCTGGCTCTAGGCTTCCCTAGAGCTTGATCTTGTGCCATTCTCCCTGACCTCCAGCCAAGAAAAAAGATTTCTTTTAATTCCTCAAATACACCAAGCACTTTCCAGCCTTGGTCCATTTCCTCTTCTTGAAATGGCCTTTCATAACTTGGGTTAACTCCACCTCTTATCTGTCTGTCTGTTCTCAAGTTTCAGCTGGTAAGTTCACCCCCTTATAAGACCACCTCAGTCTAATGTACATGCCTGTGATTCTCTCCAAATATCTTGATCTTTTCTTTTTATAACATTAATTATAGTTTAATGAGTTTGTTCAAGCCTGGCACTCACTAGGTGCTCAATAAATACTTGTCAGTTAAATAGGTTTCCTTCCATTGTGTTGCGTTCCATTTGGCATTAGCATTAGAACCCATTTGAAATTCCCCTGAGGACAGTTTAATATTTTATACTCTTTGATGATTCATCTATATGTTCTAGTCAAGACCTTTTTAAATCTATTGTTAACTTTTTGGCACTTCTCGTGCTTGGTGAAGGTTCTCTGGCATGTGAGGGGATAAGAGGGACCAAGCAAAGGAACTCAACATGAGTCATGATCACACCGTGTCCTCGGTTCAGCACCTTTAAGACCGAGCTCCCAGCTCCCAGGGCATCACCCATCAGCTGATATGAATAGTAGACTGTGTACCAATTAGGTTGTGAAATCAGTTCCCAAATTAAGTCAATTTATCAATTTTAAACCCAGCTGTATCTTGTTTTATCTCTGGACATCCCATTCTAGGATAAATTTCTGCTCTCCTTTTTTTTTTTTCGGTACTAGGGATTGAACTCAGGGGCATTCTACCGCAGAGCTATACCCCCAGCCCTATTTTTTATTCTTTGAAACCGGGTCTCACTAAGTTGCGGAGTGCCTCACTAGGTAGCTGAGGCTGGCCGTGAACCTGGATCCTCCGGTCTCAGCCTCCCGAATGCTGGGATTACAAGCATGCACCACCACGCCCAGCTTCTCCTTTTTTTTTTCTTTATACAGTTTGATTTGGTCTCTTGAATTGTACTTTTTATTTGTATGTGTGGTACTGGGAATTGAACCCAGAAGCATTCTACCTTCAAGCGACACTCCCAGTCCTATTTTTTTATTCTTTATTTTGAAACAGGGTCTCACTAAGCTACAGAGAGCCTCACTAAGTAGCTGAGGCTGGCCATAAATTCAAATCCTCCAGTCTCAACCTCTCAAGTACTGGGATTACAAGCGTGTGCCACCACACCCGGCTTGAACGATATATTTTCAAATGTGACTAGTTTAAACTTCACATAGCATACACAGCCCACTTTGGCACAGTCCAGCACCTCTGCCTCTCTGGTCTCTGTCCACCCTTCCCTGACCATCCTCCCCAACACACACCTAGTGTGTCACCTTTGCTGGGGCCTTGATCTGTTCTGCAGTGACCCAACCCTGCCTTCCCCCGCTCGGCTGCAGAAGCCCACTTAGGCAATACCTGCAAAGTTCCTCCTCACTTAGATATGCATTTGGCCCCTTTGGTTTTCAGGAAAAACAAAACAAAACTGTCCTCTGCCATAAAGAACTAAGTAATAACCCATCAACCAGGGTTACTGGAAAGGCAACTGCTGGAATTCACCAGAGCCTATGCCTCCTCTATCTGTGACATTTTTCAGCCACTGGTTCCCATCCACTATCGTTCATGTCACATGGGTGTATCTACAGTTTATGTTTTCACCATCCAGAGAGTTTCTGAGATCCTTCTCCTCACTATTTCTGTCCACAAAGGCTGACTCAAAAGACTCGAAAAATCTACGGCTTCATTGTTATAATTCCTCATTGTTTTACTATAAAGAGCAAGATCTTCTTTATGGAATGTTTCCAGAACAAATCCTCCTTTCTCTTATTATCTTCTACTATTGTAAAACTGTGTTTCTATAAAAACATATCCATATGCATATTCATTAAATATTCCATTAATGCAAAAGTATCTAACCAGCATGCCTTCTCCATTAGTCAATGCAATTAATGTGCTGTGTAATTCCCTACCTGCCGGGGTCTCTTCTCTTTAGCTAATGCCACTGTGATGAGACGTCAGACTGAGTCACAGTGTATTGTAGTGTGACCTTGAATAGTTCACTTCAGCTTCCTGAGCCTCAGTTTTCTCATCTAAGAAATGAACATAAAGAGTCCCAGCCACCGGGCATGGTGGCGCACGCTTTTAATCCCAGCATTCAGGAGGCTGAGACTGGAGGATCCAGGTTCGCGCCAGCCTCAGCTACCTAGTGAGGCCCTCCGCAACTTACTGAGACCCTGTTTCAAAATAAAGAATAAAAAATAGGGCTGGGGGTATAGCTCAGAGGTATAATGCCCCTGAGTTCAACCTCCAGTACCACAAAAAAAAAAAAAAAAGAGTCCCAGCCGGCTGGACATGATGGCACATGTATGTAATCCCAGAACTTGGGAGACTGAGACAGGAGAATTGCAGGTTCAAGGACAGCCTCAGCAACTTAGGGAAACCCTGTTTCTAAATTAAAAATAAAATAGGAATAGGGGTGTGGTTTGGAGAGAGAACGCTGCTGGGTTCAATGCCCAGTACCACCAAAAATAAATAAATACATAAATAAAATAGCACCAATTGCTTTGCAGAATCAAATAAGAAGTAGGTACCAAGAGAGCACACCTGTAGTCCCAGTACTTGGGAGGCTGAAACAGGAGACAGGAGGACTACAGGTTCAACATAATGGGGCTTTCAGTAACCTAGCCAGATCTTCCCTGTTTCAAAAAAAGGGCTGTGGGTGTAACTCAGAGATAGAATGCTTCCTGGGTTCAATCCCCGGTACTACAAAAGAGGAGAGAGAGACACAGAGAGAGAGAGAGACCGAGAGAGAGACAGAGAGAGAGAGAGACAGAGAGAGAGACAGATATTAAGATTGAACACTTATGTCAGCCTCCCTTGTGTCCAGGGGTTCTAGGCAGAGTCTCCTAAATGCCTGACATAGTTATACAAATGTAGAGCAGATCTAGACTATATTTGCACTGTCTGGGACAAAAGGTGTAACAAAATCTTGCAGGTCGCCTTTCACTGCGACCTCTGATAGGAAACGCTGGTCACAGAGGAGGAGCAGATCAAGTGGCAGAAGGAGTCCAGGGTCTCTGAGAGAGCACAGTCTAAGATCCACATCCCCTGCTCAACAGCAGCATGATGTCACAGTGACTCGCTGCCTCGACTGAGGTGGTACCAGAACCTCGAGCATCAGGGGAGAGTGAGGACCTCAGGTTGGTTCGGTGGGAGGTTTGGGTCACAATAACCCATTAACGGAGTCTGATCTAAGGAGCAGCAAACTTGTGTGCAAAGTGGGTCACCACTGTGACCTGGAAAAGAGTACGGAGAGCAAGTGTTTCCCAGCAGCAGAAGGCACGCGTGATCTTTGGTCGTGCATGGCCAGTCTTCAAAAGAAACACTCCAGGCTCCAAGAAAGCAACAAATGGTAGTAGGTTAATTGGATTCTCATTATCTTGTCTTCTCCTCCTCTTCCTCTCAGGGGAGTTTGTAAATAAAAATATTCTATATAAAATATGAAGATCTTTTTTTGCAGCTTTTGCCTATGACCTTTTCTTGAAGATCAGTAAGCTTCCAAATCATTCTAGGCTATCTGCGGGGTTACCAGAGCTCAACCAAACCTAGAGAGAAAATGAACCTTCAGAGAAACATTTAGCTCTCACTTGAACCCCCCCCCCAAAAAAAGATGGCATAAGGAATATCATAAACTTGTGGACTCTGAGTTTTCATGGCAAAAGCTCATCTAAGGCTTTTGGAACAAGCTCCTGATTACCGTCTATAGTAGAAAATAGTAGAGAACAACCCAGATACCTCTGGCTCCAAAGTCTTGCACCCTACCTCCACTGCAAAGTGGCCACCATGTCCTGCATGACCACGAGAGAGATTAGACTTTGGGATCTGGAGATTTCCACTGTTACAAGTTTGGGGCCCTTCAGCAAGCTCTTCAGTTCTCTTCCCAGAACTGTACCCCAGAGACCACCATCGGTAGGCAGGCTCCTCTGGCCACAGTGCCAATGTACCCTGGTCTTCGGGCATCCGTCACTCATCCTGGCTCAGCACCTTTCCCCTCCCACACAGCACCATAACTTCCGTCTCCTTTTCATTGTGTTTTCATCGTTCCTTCTCCCCGGCACAGCATCAATAGTCTGGCAACGCTTCTCTTTCATGTCTCACACCTGTGATCCTCAGCCAGACCTGCTTTCAAACTTTTCAAACTTCCATGTCTAAAATCAATTTTCTTTACCTTCCAAGGCATTCTGCAATTGCCACCACTGTTTCACTATAGGCTAAAGTCATACCTGGCCCACGTCACGATCCCATAAATACTTTCTGAATTAACTCTGTTTTCTTAGTGAAAACAGAGTTATATGATACATATATGTTATATGATACATACATATAACTCAGTATATGATACATTGTTTTCAGCCATTGAAGAATACTCAGCCTTGCTGTAAGTAATCAGTTTCTTCAGAAATAACTCCTGCCTTTATCTTTCTCTCTTTCCCACTGTACCTTATACTTCTACTGTTCTTATCAGCAATAATAATTTTTGTATACTACTTACCTATCTATTCATATGCCATCTTATCATGACTTGTTCTACCAAAGAACTTAAGTTGACTTACGGTGATACCTAAAATATGACAAGATGACACATTTAAATTAGGTGAGGGAAGAAGTCAGAAAAACAAAAACACAGGTATAAAATGGCTTTAGAATAAAGTTGAGGCAAAGCCTCACACCATTAGCTGCTCTGAGTGGATCTCTCATCTGGCTCGCAAGCTCCAATTTATCTGTATCAAAAGGAAAGTTCAGTCACTGTCACCATTCATAGCGTTGCAAGAGAAATACAGAGGAGTCACTCAGAAGAAACACAATTATTTGGGATAAGACCAGACAGGAATGTCTCCCATGGGGCCACTGAACAGGGCTGAGAGGACCACACAGCCAAGCAGGCTTCCAGGGAGCACACACAAGTTTTATAGGACTGCTGGAAAAGCGCTCCCCACCGAAAGCCCATTCCATCTTTCCCAAGGACAATGGAGTATAAACATCTTGACGGGCCCTGGTAAAAATGATATGGTGCAGACACACAGAACTCCAGTGATCTGGCTTAATCCAGAAGTAAACATAAAGATCTGGAAGAACAGATGCAGTGGAGCTTCCAATGAAATTTCCCTGGAGATGGCTTCCCTTGGTCAAAGTTTTGATTTACCAGTGAGTGCCAATCACTACCAAAGAGAAACTAGCCACATGTCAGCCACTCTACGTTATTGGGATCCTCACATCAACCATGGAGGTGAGTATTATTATTCATATTATTTATGTCTACAAGGGAGCTGGACCTCTGAGAAGGGCACCATTGCTAGAAAGTAAAGTGATGGGAATTTGAAACCTAAGATTCAATTCTAAAATCCTCTCTCTCTCTCTCTGCAAACACTTGGGGACTGAACTCAGGGGCATTCAACCGCTACACCCTCAACCCTTTTTATTTATCTATTTTCTTTATTTTTTTTGAAACAGGGTCTCACTAAGTTGCCCAGACTAGCCTTGAATTTGCAATCCTCAGGTCTCAGCTTCCCAAGTACTGGGATTACAGGCATGCACCAACATACCCAGCTTCATTTCTTTTTTTTAATTATTAAAATTCTCAAATACTCAGAGAAGCATAGAGATGAACCTAAAAAACAAGCACATACCCACCATCCAGATGGAAAGATATTGACATATTCCCCTACTCTCATCGGCATTACAAACTTCCTCCTCTTAGTACCTCTTCAGTGTCTATGCGACAGAACTGAGTGACAAAGATTGGAACATTGCTTTTTTCTAACCACACCACCAGAGAAGTCTCCTGGCTGCCTTCTGCTATAAATCTCCAACTGTCTTTGCACAAAACGGTGTGGGCTGCATTATTCAAAACACCTTGTGCTTCTCTTTTTCTTTTGCCTTGGCTCAGAGGCAAGTGCAATTGGGGACGAAAGCCATAATGCTGCCCTGGAGGACAGGCTCAGCTGTTGGTTTACCTGCTCACTTCTGACAAGGGGAAGCACTAGCTGCCCACCTCGACCCCCGAAGAATCCCTCGTGAGACAACACAGAATGCATGATTGGCCAATGTATTTTTTTTTCTTCAACTTGGCTGAACATGAATAAGATACATTGGGAAGTATCTATATTAAAGGTGCCATTTTCTAGGCAATTGAACCTTAAATTTAAGAAATGAAAGTGAAGCTAGGCATGGTGGCACATGCCTGTAATCCCAGTACTTGGGAGGCTGAGACAGGAATGTAGGTTCAAGGCCAGCCTCAGCAACTTAGTGAGACCCTGTTCCAACATTTAAAAATAAAATAAAATAAGGTGGGGGTATAGCGCAGAGATAGATTGCCCCTGGGTTCAATCCCCTGTACAAAAATAAAATAAAAGAAAGAAGGAAATAAAGAAAGAAAGAAATTGAAGTAGATTCATTATTTCATAATCACGATCATCTATCAATTTAGTTATTTATTTATTTAATTTATTTATTTGTAGTACTGGGGATTGAACCCAGGGTCATTCTACCTCTGAGCTATACCCCCAGTCCTATTTTTTATTTGTTATTTTGAAAGAGGGTCTCACTAAGTTGAAGAGAGCCTCACTAAGTAGCTGAGGCTGGCCAGAAACCCAGATCCTCTGGTCTCAGCCTCCCAAGTACTGGGATTACAAGCATGAGCCACCACGCCCAGCTATCTATCACTTTAAAATACAACTTTTATCTTTTTCCCACATCTTATTTACTATAAACTCTGGTAGCCACAAAACTAAAATATTTTTTCCAAACTAAAGATGGCCTAAATTTTAGGAGTAAGAGTGAAAAAAGGTTGAAGAACTAGGGAGGAGCAGTGATCTATGTGTATACAAGCATACACACACACACACATGCACACGCACACGCACATGCACAAAAATATAGAAAGATAGATGGATTCATTCTCTTCAAATAAATAATATAAAACAGGACAACGTGACATACTTACTTGCTCATACTTTTTATGTTATTACTTCATTAAAGTAAAATAATGACATATCTTTACTCTCATGGTCTTTATTTGTACTATTTTTCTGACTCACCATAAATTAAAGAACTTGTCATAGATACAATGAACATTTGAGTTAGTAGTCCTGAGTTCCAAATGTCTACCGCTGGCATCCAAAAACTAACAAAAAAATACCAACAACTTCAGCAGAGGTCACGTTCCTTATCAATGTTTTAGTTACCAACCTGTCTCAATAAATATTCACAGCCCCTTGCTTTCTTCAGCCAAACTTTAAAGATTTGCACTCAGTGTAATATTTTTAAAGTTTTTTTTTTTGTTTTTTTTTTTTATAAGCTCTCCCACAGTTTGCTTGTATGACCTTTGGTTGTATGACCTTCTTTTAGATCCTTTTTCCTTCCCAGGCAGGCAGTAAATGCTTAGACTTTGCAACTAGGAATGATATACAGTGGCAGCCAGGCATAGTATGCCTGTGGCTACTGAAGCTGAGATATAAAACAACTCTCTGGATCATTTGGACCCAAATCCTCCTTTGCCTGTGATTGCATGTTTCCTGAAAATGTCAATTTAGAATCATATTTGCAACTAGGTAGTCCTTAGTGATCTTATTGATCAAGTTCCCTTCATCTTTTAGAACTGTCCACTTGAGGCCAGAGGTTCACGTGGCTTGGCCCAAATCACATGCCATCTTATGGCAGTCAGTACTGAAGCCCTCCTCTTCTGGTCTCTAGAGAACTTGCACTGGGCATCTGAATTTCCCAGGCAATATTGTTTTTCCTCCTCCTCCTCCTTCCCCTCCCTTCTTTCCTCCCTCCCTCCCTCCCTCCCTCCCTTCCTTCCTTCCTCCCTTCCTCCCTCCCTTCCTTCTTTAAACTTGGAGACAAAGCTCTGACTCTGGCTTAATTCAAAGCATAATGATTTTTTGTAGCTGTTTGAAAAGAATAAATCTTGTATTTGTTTTAATAGGCAGGTTTATTCTTCCAGCTCTCCCAGGAGTGGCCACTGCCCTCCTCTCTTTCTCTGACCCAATAAAAAGATAGTTGAACCAGGCCAAATGTTTTTAATACCCCTTCCCTCCCAGAGAAAGTATTCTCCCCCCCCCTCTCACACATACACACTCGCACACACACACACACACACACACACACACACACATACACACACACACATTGGGCCCACAAAATCAACTAACTGCTGGAAAGCAATACAATAAAAGAGACAAAGACAGCCTTCTGACAGCCCAGTAAACGCCTTATTTCATCACCAATTTCACGCCCCTGAACTCTGGTTGATCCTGCTCCAATATCCTCCTGTTACCATTTCTTGGTGTCCCAGCTCCAAACTGGACATTGGATATGGAGCACGAATCTGCCCATTAAGGACACTGTGCCTGTAATCAAATACTAAGACAATATTATCTCAGAGTGTACAGAGGATATCACTTTCATGCTCCTCTTAAGTATTCATAGCTAAATGATTTATGGGCGCACAAATGGATATAATGTCCCCATCATATATAACAGGACTAATATTTAATGTGTTTCTTTTTTACTTTGTTTGAATAAAATCCCCCAAAATACTTTTAGCAAATGATCATCAATTATATGCATTGTCACATGCTCTTGGATTCTAATAAGCAGGCCTCAGAATTTACAGTCCCCGGCTTTCTGCTAGTGCCCATAAATTCAAAGTGGGTGACGGTACTCAATAAAATAGCCCCATCACTGGAACAGAAACCTCAAATGGCTCACTTTTGGACACACCACAATTTTTTTCTCAATGCCTATAACCCAAGAAGAAAATACCCTTTATGAGTGTTATTCCAAGGAACCTCTCAGATTATCTGAAATTGTGCTTTAATAGGACTCTATGACCCACAAGGGCTAAATTTGGCCTTAAGCCTGTGTATTTTATCAACTGCATCCTTTGAATAGATGGACCACCTGGGACAGAGATGAAAACCACAGCAGCTTCTTGGGGAATATTTATCACCAAATATATTTTCCAAAAAAAAAAAAATTAGAGGAAAAGATGTTTAAATGGAGTTGTGACTTCTTAGTCAATTTACTTAATCTTCAGTGTCACTGCAAATCCATTATGTACTTGGGATGTCAGAGGGGTCTACAAATTACCCAGTTGTTTGAAGTTTTCTGCTTTCTGAAGTGGCTTTGGTCATTTATTTTCACAGAAATGTTATTTCTTCCACTTACAAGGTATGCAATAGCAAGGTCTTTGGAGACAGCTGTCTGAATAGAAAGTGATTATCCATGTTTCTAAGGAAGAGGTAACTTGTTCTTTATATGAAGTCCTCCAAGGAACATTTAGCATTTTAAGAATATGAAAAGGCAAAACTTCAACTTTTACAGCCTGGAAGAAATATCCATGTGAGAGAGAAATGCAGAGGAAAAAAATATGGAGAAATGCGTTGCCTTAACCTGAAGGAAGAAGAAGAAAAATGCAATGTATTTAATCTTGAATTCTTTTTATCGGAAATTCTCCAAATACTTTAGTTTAAAAAAAAAAAAAAAAAGAGCAATGTAAGAAGATATTGTTGTCTTGTCAGACTAGGAAATGAGAAATATTTGGACCTTCAGTTTCAGCTAGAATTAATGATGGAGTGAGGCAAACCAGATTTTAGGACAAGTGACAGATCATATCTGGATTCCCTCTTCATTCCAGAAGTGTCCAACTAGTAAAGTGTAGCTTTGTATACTGTATAACATTATAACAAGTAAATTTTACCATTAGAGATTTCATGTCAAAGACATACTTCCATTCTGAGTCACCAACTCAGACAAACACAAAAAGCAACAATACAACAAAGAGAGGAAACACATGGAATGCAGAGGGGTCGGGGGAAGGAAAGGGAAATACTTCACCTGTCCAAAAGACTTTTAAAAAATGAATAGCATAAAGAGTGCAAGAAACATATTTAAGGTCCCATAATAACTTTCACTGGATGCAGTGGCATACATCTATAATCCTAGTACTCTGGGGACTGAGACAGGAGGATTGCAGATTTGAGGCCAGCCTCAGCAATTTAGCAAGACCTTCAGCAACTTAGGGAGATACTGTTTCAAAATAAAAAATAAAAAGGGCTGGTGGTGTAGCTCTGAGGTAGAATACCCCTGGTTCAATCCCCAAAACCAAAACAAATACAGTAATAGTTTTCATTGGGGAAACTGCACCTATGGGATGCAGCACATGGGTTTCTTGATTCCCTGGCCAGTGTTCTCTCCATTGTACAAGGCGAGCCTTTGTAGAACAACACTGCACTGCAAACCACAAATCATTCTGGCTCTTATGCCAAGACTGCCAAACTATGACTGGGACCCACCCAGCCTTCTAGCTTCTCATTCCTGAATAACAGGCCCTTCCTGATTTTGACCAAGAATTGTTTTATATCCTGGTGTCAGCTTCATCCTCCAAGAAGAGACTCCTGTTCTTGCAACAGTAGGAGCTCTTTTAACCCAGGAGATATCATTTATGCCCATGTGCTTCAAAGACACAGTAGACCTCCCCAAGGTGACCAAGAAGAGCTGCTGCTCTTGGTCCAGGGAAGCAGCCTGCTCTGGTTTCCAGGACAGGAAACCCTGCTTCTTGCAGACGCAGGCAGGGTACCATCGCCTGCCTTTCGCTCATCTTCAGCCCATCTGTCATTCCCTGCTACTCCCCTTTCTTTTTTCTTACTGAACACCCAAATAAGGGATTTCCCAGTCCCTAGAAATCTCATCTATTGTTTAGCCTTCTTTGCGCCATACAAGACAACCCTTGGATCTTTTTTTGAAGAATCTGCTTTTAGAGTCTTAGGTTGATTTCTGCTGCTGCTAATCTGTCTGCTTCATGTTCTTAACATCCTGCTTGCTTTTAGAAGGATTGTGTTAAGGTTTTTTGGCACAGTAAGCCTTAAGGCAATGTCACCACTGTCTTTTTCAAAAGCATCTTGTTTCTGAGCTCTTTGATGGGAGAAGTTATTTATTTGGGTTTGGGGTTGTACTTTTGGAATGGGAAGAAGGGTTACCGGGGTCATATGTCCCCATTAGGGAAGGAATCGTAACATTAAACAAGAGAGCCAGAACAGGATTTATTATTCTCTGAGTGATTCACCCTTCAGGAAGGAAATATTTGCCTCTCCCGAGCAGAGAGAGATTGCTTTACCATGTTCACAATTGAAACGAAGGCAGAGAAACAAGATTAAAGCTAGACATCTTTGAATTTAGATATCTGGGGCAGATTTTCCTATTGATTCCTGTATTCATGATCAAGAGGTGTTGGAGAAGTGTAGGGGAGGGCATGATAACTTCTGAAGGAAAACTGAGAGTAGCTGACCACGAAGGTAGGAGGGTGCTTTGAAATCAGGGTTGTACCCATGATGCAAAAAAGCTTCTTGGTGTAAATTGCTCACCAATTGTAAATAGTGATATCTACCTGCAGAGCTTGAAAATGTTCATTCGGTTCTAAGGATAAGATCAGAATGGTAATTCAACCCCATCATGTGCACCCCCAAAGCAGCAAGTCACCTACAAAAGCATTGCACTGTTTAGCAAGTCCTCGCATCTGGAAATTTCATTAGCTCGTTTTTTTTTTTGTTTTTTTTTTTCATCTGGAAATGAATCCAGATGTTTTAGGAGAATTTGTAGTGGATCTGAAAGAATCTGGATCCTTTTGGTAAAGTGCTATTTTGTAGACTGATATCAGACCATTTAGCTCCATTGACATGAAAGGGCTCAGACTGTGTTTCTATGTGACTTAGACCCAATGGAAAGGCGAAATGCTTTTGTAACATGTATGCTGCATTTGGATGGGTCTGGAGACTGTTACTTTGCGGGCTCCTACAGACCACCCATAAAAAGAAAAGACAAATGACCATCCCTAGAGCTTAATGCAGAGCGTAAACTTTTACTACTTTATTAGATACTATATCCTCACAAAAATTGGCCATTCCCATTGAACTAAGCTAAAAGAAACACAGATGAATCAGAAAGACCCAACAATGTGATCTATCAAACCTCCCTCCTTACCTTTGGAACAAATTGTATTTACAAGTCCAACCAATAATATATACAATACTTTTAAAGCCCCTTGAAGAAGAAGATTTTATAATCACTGTCGTTGGTGTAGTCTAGTTCTTATAAACCCTCAGTAAAAAGGAAATTGTATTTATGTGGAGTTATTGGGTACTAACAGCCCACCTTCCCCATCTTGTGGTTTCTGGGATATCTGAGAAGCAAGGGCAGTAGCTCTGTGTTTATTCTCTACCTTTTTTGACAGGATTATCTGGTCCTATATTGCAGGATATAGAATTATAGCAGCTATCGCTAGGTTAATCAAATCCTGTTGCTAACCTAATTTCTCTGTTACTTTTAAGGCTCTGCATTCACATCAGACTCTCCCATTCACAAGTTGGGCAGCTTTGCGCAAATCGTAGACTCATTCATTTTCTTAATCTGGAAGTTGGTGGTTATAACAATATACGCTAAACAGATCTTTTTGTTCATGGTACTGGGAATTGGACCCAAAGGCATTCTACCTCTGAGCCACACCCTCAGCCCTACTTTATTTTTATTTTGAAACAGGGTCTCACCAAGTTGCTGAGGCTGGCCTCGAACCTATGATCCTCCTTCTCAGCCTCTGGTATTACAGGCATGTACTGGGATCACAGGCATGCACTACAATGCTTGGCTTTCAACAGACTGTCTTAAGAGGCAAATAAGATTATTTATTTAACAAGATTTTCATGGTAAGTACTCAAAAATGATTTTCTATTGTTGTGTGTGTGCATTTAAAATTACATCACTACTTCTTTCTTTATCTGTCCTTTCCCCTCCCCCAGCCAGCTCTGGTATCTCTCACTCAGACATTTAGATCTTGACCACAGAAGAGAGATTCCCCATAAAGCCCATTTCAGAGCAAGTGATGCTCTCCCAAAGCAAAGCCACAGGAACCCTGATCATTTAGAATTAACTTCCTACATTCCATATTCTCCTCTGGTTTTCAGTGCAACTCTTTCCTATTTAAAGAACCCATACGAATATCCCTATATCACCAGTGAGTCAACTGGTATTGATAAGAAGTCAATAATTGATCAAAGGCCATAGGAAAGATGGAATCTCCCATGCTGACTTTCATGTCTTCAAGACCAAAGCTTATTCCATCACAGCACACTTCTCTGAATTACACCTGGAATGTGCTCTAGCATGATCTGGAGAAGGAGGTCACAAAGGGGTGAGAGTGTCAGGAAAAAAAGGGGGTTCTTGCATGTTCCAGAGGAACTTCAATGTGTCTCAGAACTTAGGCTGAAATTTCCCTATTTCTTAGACTTTCACCATTTGCAAAATACAACCTGATATAAGTTAGTGACCCATTTTGAGTATACACAAGAATGACTTCATGAAATTTTGATTTAGTGGGATATGTCAAGGACTGGGGCCAGGAGATTCAGATATTTAATCAACACCTCAGTTAAATATTTAAGCATATGGTCCTAATCATCCCCACTGGAACATGGTGGCTCCAGCCCTGGGACATAGGAAACTCTCGAGTTTTTATTTTGTTTTCAGTGCTGGGGATTGAACCCAGGGCCTTGTGTATGCGAGTTCTACCTCTGAGCTACACCCTCAGCCCTCAAATTCTCTATTTTCAGTTTCTTTTGTCAATAAGTGTACTCTAATTCCCTTCTACTGATTCTATACCCACTGGAAACCTTTTTTTTTTTTTTTTTGTCACGTTAAAATTGCTGATCATGTTATATGTATAGGCATCAAACATCTATATTATGTAGATCACTTTTCTGCAATCTAGCAAGTCTGACAGTGTCATAAAAGAAAATTAGAGTAGTCTGACAGGATTTAAGCAGCCACCAGTTATTTCTTAAGGTGATGTTAAAGGAGATGCATTATCTATAGAGAACATTGGATGGGTCCTAAATTATTGCTATTAGTAATAGGTAGTTTTATTTTATTATTTCTAAGATATATGGCTATAATAATACAGTAAGGTAGAAAGTAAAAGACTTTGTTCCTTTAGAGCATCATAGAATTAGAGGGAAAATGAATTGAGTTCACATTCAAAATCTTCTCGTGTTTCAAATATGTCTGCTTACAAACTTAGCCACAGTGCCTATCCTTGAAGAATTGTTTCATATGAGCTGTCCTTTGAGTTTCTCTAAGTGACTTAGAAGAATTCTAGGTAGTCTGAAGTTTGACCTAAGATACAAGTCCCTGTAAGTGTGTGAATGGCTATGGTGTGTGTGCATCTTCGTGTTTCTTTGTTAGTATATTATGAAGCATTAAAATGTAGTTACAAATTTACCTAGAAATGTTTCATGAGGCTACTATTAAATGAAATATCAATCAAATGTCTGCATAATATAGTACATCATGGCATACATACACATGATACGCACACACACACACGCACACACACACACACACACACACACAGCAGTAAGGCAGGAAAATGTTTAACTAACTCCTTGGTAGGAAACAGACTAGTTTAACTTTGCCAATTTCCATGGTGTAAATACTCCCATTATGGCTGCTTTAAAGATACAAACGTTATCACACATGTGCACAATCAACTTTCCTGTGCCAGCAGGAACCAGCTTTAGCATACCATTGCTATATACTTCTCTCAGTTTCTCTTTGTCAGGAGGAGGATGTGACTAGCTGATCTTAGAGGTGTTTTAAATTTAACATTACACTTTCTCTACTTACATTTATGTACTATAACTAATTAGTGTAGTTTCAACAGAAAACTAGGTGGCCCATAGTGCCTTTAATCCTACTGAAACTAAAAAGTTTATCAAAGCATTGACTTAAAGGCCACTGCGGAATTCTGGGGCTTTGAACTCTGCGGCTTCTCTGAGTGTTTCCAACACCACGTGCTTGCAGAAATGGATTTTTTCTGCCGGTTTTTCATCATTGCAATTACTCCTTCCCAGATTATCTGCATATCTTGTGTGTATGTTTTCTTTTCAGAATGACTCTCTTTGTTGCAGACATTAAAATAAGAACTTTTATTTCATGCCTTACCAAAAAGAAAAGGGGGACAAAAGTTAATTGTATCTGAACTGAAGTGTAACTATGGCCCTATTAAAGAGGTGGAGTTATGGGCTATTGATCGCAGCGCACAGGAAAGGCTTGTCATGTAAAGTCAGGAGGTTAATGTAATTACAAGAATGGGCAGCAGGATCAGCTGTAGCCCAGAAGTGGCGAATAACTAAAAGCTGCTTTAGAGCCACATAATGTTGTCAAAGCATAAATAATTCATCCTAGCATTCGAGAAGAAATTACTCCTCTGTTCCAGCATATTATTCAGCCATTAAAATCTTGCCATCTAAAGACTTCTGATGTAGTCATATTTTCAGTTCTAAGTCATTCTGAGGCAGGCCACCATCATTATGCCTTATTTTGTGCTGTTTTCAAAGTATTGGGGAGGATGTGGAATAGATCCATGATTTGTTTAATAACCACAGTGCCGTTCACATAAGAAGGATGAAGCTGGGAGGATTTGTGCTGCATCTAGAAGCCAATGAGGGGTGAAGGGTGAGGTGCGATTCTTAATTCTCAAACTGGGCCAAGTTCCATTCATTCCAGTTCCTTGCCAATCCAATCCCTGAAGCATTTCTTTAGTGCTAAAGAAGTAGAAGAGGGATGAGAAATAGTAATAGTTCCCACTACACTTCTTGTAAGAATGCTCATGTGAGCTGCTTCCTAGCTCTGATCAAAAAAAAGAAAAGAAAAAAAGCTCTGAGCCCAGGTGTGGTGGCACATGCCTATAATCCCAGTACATGGGAGGCTGAGACAAGAGGATCACAGATTTGAGGCCAGACTCAGCAACTTTGCGAGATCTGTTGAAAGAAAGAGAGAGAAAAGGGAGGGGAAAAAGAAGAAAGAAAGAGAGAGGGAGGGAGGAAGGAAGGAAGAAAGAAAGAAAAAAAGACATGCTGGTGGTATAGCTTGGAGGTATAGCTTGGAAGTAGATTGCTCCTGGTTTCAATCCCCCATACAAAAAAAAAAAAAGTTCTGACAATATGGTTGGAATTGAACTTACTTTTCTTTGGATGTCATTGTTAGTATTTTTCTTCTGTCTCTGCATTTAGAAACAAAGATTTGCACATCTATGGCCAATTGATAGCTGTAGTCCTTCAGAGTCAAGAGCCACCTGTTATCTCTATAGAGCTCCCAACTATTACACAGAGCACAAGTAACAACAGCACCCAGGAGTCATGATATCATTCGGCATGCAATGGCAGCACATACAACAACTACTATAAGAATGAATGGGAATCATATAACCAGCTGGCTGTGGTGGTGCACACTTGTAATTCTAGTACTTGGGAAGCAGAGACAGGAGGATCACAGGTTCAAGGTCAGCCTCAGCAACTTAGTGAGGCCTTCTGCAACATAATGAGACCCTGTTTTCAAATAAAAATAAAATAGGGCTGGGGGTATAGCTCAGAGGTAAAATGCCCCTGGGTTCTACACACAAAAGAAAGGAAGGAAGGAAGGAAGGAAGAAAGGAAGGAAGGAAGGGAGGGAGGGAAGAAGGAAGGAAGGAAAGAAAGCAGGAAGGAAAGAAGGAAGGAGAAAGAAAGAGAGAAAGAGAGAGAGAAAGAAAGAAACAAAGAAAACCATAGAAACAAAATAAGGGATAAATGTAGCCCTCTGTTTTACCCCCAAATCCATTTTCTACCCTTCTTCATCCTGACCTGTGTCCCAGTAAGGTGAGCCAGGATCCTCGACTCTCTGACTCTCTGGGGATCAGTCAAAGGTAGACCCCAGGCTCTAATCTGGGAGTGGGAGGAGAGAAAGGGGCATTTCTTGCCTGCTCCCTTCTTGCTGGGCTTCAGTTCCAGCAGGAGCTGTGGCCTCCAGAGCATAATTTGAAAGTCCTTTCCTCCATGTCTCTGGCTTCCATCAAGCGTTTGGAGCACTTTTTCCACTTTTTTTCTTTTCCTGTAGACTTGTAGGATCTTACTGATACATGCAGCAAGGCCAAGATTGAGAGGGGGTGGGGGGCAGCTCTTCCTGAGAACATTCTACAGAAGAAATTCCTTATCCTCAGTTTTTAAAGCACTGAAATAGTTACTAAAACCACTATGAAAAACTTTAAAGAAAATCATATCAAAACGAGACCCTGAAACACTCAGTCTGACAACCAGAGAAGGGCGGTGTACCTGGGACCGTCCTGGTCACATCACCAGCCAATTGGTTGTCCTGCTACTAGTGGGCAGGGGACACTGATATCAGAACAGCTCCCTTCATGCGCATGTTAGAGCTGAACTGTGCTGTTAACTCGTATATGACTCATTGAACACACTGAGCGTTGTATATATCAGACATTAAGAGGATTTTCTGCATTTAGACTAAAAGCTATGTCCCTCTGGATTGTTCCTGGCTTAGGATTTACACAGGAATGATATAATCTTTGTTATTGAAAATGTCTAATACATTTATCCAAAATGCCTCGGGCATTCCCATTCAGGAAGCTGACCAGCTGAGATGGACTAGCCTAAGCCGAGCAGCACATGTTACAGAAGCGACACTGTGGCTCCCTTACAGCCTGCCCAGCTCCCCTCCACGGTACTAGCAGACATTGCCATTTCCTTACAGTACAGAAGGCTCATGATTTCATTCTTTCCTTATTTCCATGTCAGTCTATTAACCTATTGTATCATTTCCATTCTCAAAAATATATCTGAAATCGCTAGGTGCGGTGGCTCATGCCTGTAATAACAGTACTTGGGAGGCTGGACCCCAGCAACTTAGTGAGACCCTGTTTCAAAATTTAAAAAAATAAAAAGGGCTGAGGGTGCAGGTCAGAGGTAGAACTCCCCTAAATTCAATCTCCAGTACAAATATATATGTGTATATATGTATAAATGTTAAATATATTTCTCTCTAGCATCACTAACCCATTAGGTCTCATCATTTTCTATATATGAGACACTATAAAAACCTATGAAGTTTTATAAGCCACCTATAAAATTGTTCTTTTTATGTGTGTGTGGTACTGGGGATTGAACCAAAGATTATTCTACTTTTTTAATTTTTTATTTTTAAATAAGGTCTCACTAGGTTGCTGAGAGTCTTGCGACATTGCTAAGGCTGTCCTCCAACTTGTAATCCTCCTCTTTCAGGATCCCAAGTACTGGGATTACAAGTATGTACCACCATGCGCGACTAAAATTGCTCAATTTTCAGTTTTTTTATAGGCATCCTATACATAGGACATGGTATAGATGTTCTATACATAAGACATCATGGGTTAACATCTGTTGCAACCTGCAACCATTTCTCACCTGGACTGATATTAATGGAATAACCTCCCTGCTTCCTTTTGGCCTCACAATTATCCCTTTGTACACAAAGCAGCTAGTGTGATATTTCTAAAAGGAAGATCAGATTACATCCCTCCCTCCCGCCCCCATTAAACCCTCCAGTAGCTCTCCTGATCTACAAGACCCTCGGGTCAACTAGAGCTTCCTGTCCTTGTCTCGCTCTCTCACAATACAATAGCTTTGCTGACCTTCTTTCTAAATGACAAGCTCAGCTTCTTCCCTCCTCCTGGTCTTCATGCTCATCAGGCTAGAACACTCTGCCCCAAATCCTCACACTGATGCTTATGTCTTGCCATTCAAGTCTCAATCCAAATACCACCTCCTCAGAGCAACCTTCATGACCACACTAACACGCGGGACCCAATCACATCTTACTAAGTATCTTTCTTTTAGCATTGGTCCCCATCTGCAAAACACCTTTTACACATTTCTTTGTTACTACCTGTCTTCTGATTGAAAATGTGAGCTCTATGAGATCAGGAATCTTGTCTCCACTGTTCACTCCTTCCCAGTACTGCACCCACACATTGTTTATTTATTGTCTTTTACCAAATATTAGCTGTTTACCTGGTACTCAAATTATTTTATTTCCCCTCATCAGACATCAACCCAGTCTTAGCTCTCTGTGTTCAGTGTTAGACAAATCTAGAACATGTGGGATATAAAATTACTCTTGTTTTCAACGAATGTTTCATGAGTAATTTGTAAGGCTTTGGTTCTTTGATACAATATTAACCTACTAGTCAAGTAAAGAACAGGGAATTTAAGAATGCAGAGGGGAGCCAGGCATGTTGGCACATGCCTGTAATCCCAGGACTTGGGAGGCTGAGACAGGAGGATCACAGGTTCAAAGACAGCCTCAGCAAGTAGTGGGACTGTCACCAACCTAGCAAGACTCTGTTTCAAAATAAAAATAATATAGGGCTGGGGGTTTGACTCAGAGTTAGAATACCCTTGGGATCAATCAATCCCCAGTAAAATACACACACACACACACAATTCAACAATTCAGAGAGTGGAGCAAAATGAAGGAGTTGATGAGAACAAAAAGAAGACCCCAGTTGGGCATGGTGGTGCACACCTGTAATTCCAATACTTGAGAGGCTAAGACAAGAGGGTCACAAGTTTGAGGTCAGTCTCAGCAACTTAGCAAGCCCTTCAACAATTTAGTAAGACCGTTTCAAAATAAAACAGAAAAAATGCTGGGGGTGAATCTCAGAAGTAGAATAATCCTGGGTTCCATCCCTAGTATCAGAAAAAGACCTCAAATCCAAAGACTTTCCCATGATGAGAAAATCCTTCTCATACCAGACCACTGAGAAGGAGCTTTAAGAATGCTGCCCCTCTCTTTCAGAAAACTCTAGAATCTAAAATTTGTTGCATAGTGTTAGGAATTTTCTGACTTTGCTTCCTATTCATAACACAGTTTATCTTATCAACCAATGCTGAAAATTTGAAGGAACATAATTTCTGGATTGGAAATCCCTGTGACACTGCGTACTAGATGTTGAGCAGGTTATGTAACCTTGCTGAGGCTCATTGTTTTCATTTGGAAATAAGGTACTTGCTAATGTTTGCCTATCCCAGTGCAGGACTAGGCTGAGACAAGTCACATGACCCAGAGTCTTTATAAGTGCGTTGTGGCACGTCAATCTATAGACAAATGCTCCCTATTGCAATCATGACTGTTGTGAGAGAGAGAGAAAGAAAGATTGCTTACAGAGGCAAGGGGTAGAAACCTACATCAAGGATCACAAGGGCATACAAAGAATTTTCCCCAAGTGCTGAACATTTAGAGAGAAAGTGGGAGAGAGAGCTTACCTTTGTGGAGGGGTAGGAGCCAGGAGAGCTTGGTACAGCAGGTTCTTGTAGTGATGATGAGGCCTAAGCAAAGAACTCAAAATGGAGAGAGCCATCATTTAGCATGATGAAAGGGTAGAATGATTTGACAGATGGAATCACTCTTCAGAGGTCAGAAAGGAAAGAAAGTGAAGCAGAACCAGGTGTAGGGAAAGGCCAGGCATGTTGGTGTGACTGGGGAACAAGAGATGGAAAGAATTAACCAAGAGAACTGGATAGTAGAAGGGCCCAGAATCCCAGATTAGATCCAGGCGTGATGATGTATGCCAAGAATCCCAGTACTTGAGAGGCTGAGCTAGAAGGATTTCAGGATTCAGGCCAGCCTCAGCAACTTACTGAGAGCATCAGCAATTTAGTGAGACCCTGTTTCAAAGTTAAAAAATAAAATAGAGGTGTGCGTATAACTCAGAAATAGAATGCCCCTGGGTTCAATCCCTAGTATCCCCCCCAAAAAATTTTTTTTTAAATCTCAAAACTCCCAGATCAAGAGATTATGTCAGGTTTGAAGGCAAGCAAGAGCATAATCAAAAGAATACCCAGGCTGGGCATGGTGGCGCACGCTTGTAATCCTAGTACTTGGGAGGCTGAGACAGGAAGATCTGGGTTCATGGCCAGCCTCAGCTAGTGAGGCAGTCCACAACTTAGTGAGACCCCGTTTCAAAATAAAGAATAAAAAATAGGGCTGGGAGTATAGCTTGAAGGTAGAATTCCCCTGAGTTCAATCCCCAGTACCACAAAAATAAATAAATAAATAAATAAATAAATAAATAAATAAATAAATAAAAATAAAAATTACAAAATGGGACTGGGGGTATAGCTCGGAGGTAGAATGCCCCTGGCTTCAATCCCCAGTAGTGTAAAAAAAAAAAAAAGAATGCCCAGACCACTGAGAATCCTAACACCATTCTTTAGTATCAACAGAAACACTGCATTAAGGGGGCAGAGGGCTCTTGACTATACTTTGTAAATCAGGACACATTTGGAGAACTGGGGTTGACTCAAATTGGCCACATTTTAAAGAGGATATTAGCTTCTAAACACCCAGAGTGGACAGGCAAATGAAAAGGAAGCCATGCAGTGCAAGAAAGAAATGTAGGGCCTAGTTGTGTGGGACCCAGGAAACACAGGAAATGTGATATAATTCTCTTTTCTATTTAGGATGATCTCAGCTGACCTTAAGAGTTTAAGGAAAATTTTGAATTTAGGAGACTCAAAATAATTGAGAAACCTAAGAGGAACACAGAAAAGCCACCTACCTGGAAACCAACAGACTTGGATTTAGCTAATTTTGCCTCCAACTTGTGATCACATTACTCGCTTCCCAAGTGCTTGGCTAGAATGCCCCTGGGTTCAATCCCCAATAACAAAACAAAATCTAATTGGAGTAGGAAATCTCTAAAACAGTCACAAAACTAGATAGTCTCAGAGGCACTAGAAAATTGTCTACTTAAGTTTAGTGGTTACTTACATGACCAGAAATATTAATTAGTTTTCCTCATTTGAACTTAAAATGATGCAAAACAGAGTAGCAGAAATAGGGGAGTTTGTTAGCAGTGGAAACTGGATAAAATAATAAATACCTGGTTATGTATTTGAGACTAGTTATCTAAGAGATCATAACACAATTCACAGTCACAGATTTTAAAAGTCACTTGAGGTATGATGTAAAGGGAGAATGGATAGGAAAACAGATTGGAAGAAAACTCTCTCATGCTTTATTCAACAGAATCCTAGTTTCTGGGAGCTAAATCTACAGAAGTGAGGAGAGAGAGAGAGAGAGAGAGAGAGAGAGAGAGAGAGAGAGAGAGAGAAAGAAATCTTAAAATAAGTTTGGGAAGTGGTTTAATCAATTTTCTATTACCAAAATACCCAACAAGCACAACTTAAAGAAGGAAAGTTTTATTTGATTCATAGTTTTAGAATTTTCAGAGGATCACTTCATGGTCAGCTGGCTCTGGGGCAAAAACATCATGACCTGGTGGCAGGGCATGAGGGGTAAAAGCTGCTTTCACCTCTACCTCGTGGTCACCAGGGAGCAGAGAGAGAAAGAGAGTCAGGGAGAGAAAGAGACATAGAGAGGAAATGGCTACAAGCTGGATCTGTCCCTGGTCACACCCCCGGGATCCATCCCCTCCAGCCATGTATCACCTGGGAACCTGGCTGCAATGCCAACACATGAGGTTTGGGGGATATTTTAAATCCAAACCATAATAGCCAATGATAGGGTCAACAAAGTAATAGAACTTTCTTTGTTGTAAGATTTCTGAGCATCTTTACTGTGTTCAAGGGTTCTGTGACTTAGGGAGGACAATTGTAGAAACTAGATTCTTTTCATTTTTAAATACAGACATGACCCTCATGCTCAGAGTGTCCTCCTACAAGTATCCCAGGGAGTGTAATGATTGCCAAACCTTCCTGAATGATATCCCCCGAGAGCTCTGCCCTTGGCTTGAGTGGTCCCAGTAGGGGTGATAAGAGTGCTCAGCTCTCCACTGGTAGTGGAGCAATAATTCCTAAATCAATCTTTAGGCACTAATTAAGCACCTACTATTTGTCAATTGCTGTGGCAGATGAGATTGAAACCCACTGGGCCTATTCTCAGAAGTCTTCAGGGTACTCAGAAAATAAAACTTATACACACGAAAGGATACATAGCCATGTAGGAGACTCTTATGTGCTAAGCATCAGAAAGAGCAGACTGGTGTGGCCGGGGAAGATCTCAGCCAGGTAAGCTCGAATTTACTTTCACACTCAGTAAAGTCTTCTCCAGCGGGCGTGGCACTGAATCTGGGAAGATGAGCAGTGCCAGGTCAGTCTATAGGAAGGTGGAGCATTTTAGCAGCAAGAGAAGTGGGGCAAACGCTAGAGGTATTGGGAGGACATGGAAGATCTGAAGCTGAAAGTTGGAGCACCGAAGGATAATGCTAGAAAATCAGGGTCAGTGGAGGGTCACCAATTACAAAATCTCACATACCAGGTGCAGAACACTTAGCCCTGCACACAAGTAGTGGCCAGCAGCTCAAGATTTAGAGTAAGTGTATAACATGACCAAAACCTCTTCTTCTCACTACCCATGTCACAGACAAAGACTGGAGTTTCCAACTGCTTCTTGGCTCCCATTTCAAGTCAAATATATATTTATTTCTGGGGCAAGCATTGACAGTTGACCCCCTGTATCCACAGGTTCCAAATCCACAAAGTTGATCAATCACAGATAAAAAAAAAAAAAAATACTTGAAAATATCTGCAATTGTACTAAACAAGCACAGATTTTTGCCCCCTGATCATTAATCCCTAAATTATAGGTTCTAACAACAACTCCAGACATAGCTTTTACCTTGTGTTGGGTGTTGGACGTTGCAATTGTATTGAACATTGATGGATTTCTTTTTCCCTTGTCATTTTTCCTAAACAGTATAGTGTGATAGCTATGTATATGGCCTTTGCATTGTATTAGGTATTATATGCAATCTAGAGATGAATTAAAGTATATGGGAGCATGCATGTAGGTTAGATGCAGGTAACCCCTTCTATGTACAGATCTTGAGCACCAAAACATTTTGGCATCCAGCTGGGTCCTTGGAGCTAATCTCTGCATTTCACAAGTGATGACTATAGTCAGTTCCAGAAGGGATGTAGGGAGAGGAGTGAAGGAGGAATTTCTGTTTTCTCTCTTCCTTTAACAAATAAAGCATCTTTTGATAGAGGAGGAAGAGTTTAGTGGACTATTTAGCTCCTGTCAGCAGGCCCCAGTCACAGAAGACACAGACGATAAAAGGTTCAGGTATTCTGCTTGGCCAGCTCTGCACTAAGTAAACATTCTAAAAATAATACAATAAACTTATACAACCAGGAAAGACAAACTGTGGATCGCAGAGTGATTGAAAGTGCTTCCTCATTTCATCTGGAAGGTTTCTTTGAATTTCAGCGAAAGAAGAAGACATTGACATATATCCAAGGAAAAGAGTCCCAAAAGAAGTTTAAAGAGAACTTCTTCCTGAGTATTTGTACATCATGGTTTAACACTCAGCGCTTTCTCTTGCCTGTCAGGAGCTGTTCCTTAGAGAAAGCAGAGCAGAGTGGCCTGGCCCTCCTTGTTCATGTCACAGCTGAGCACACTCTTCTTGGCCTCTGGAGGCATTTCAGAGGGTGGCATTGAAGCTGAGGAATGGAGATAGAAAGGTAGCCGAGGAGAAAAGCTGTAGAGCAACAGATCCTGCATCTTCTGCATCCCAGCTTCGTCTTTCTTCACCCTGCCCCTTCACAGGGCATCGCATACCAGGTGTCTGTTGAAGTCATAGGACCATGGTAAAGTGACCAGGCTCCAAGCAGCTGTGCCACCAAGACTTTTTCAGGTGAGGATCTGGGGAGAGAGATCAAAGGGCCTTAGGCCTACATCCTTCAGTTACTAATTCAACTACACAGGTTGTGTATCCCTTATCCCAAAAACTTGGGACTGGAGTGCTTCAGATTTTAATTTAAAAAATTAGAATATTTAATATATATATGATGAGCTGTCTTGAGGATGGGGCTCAAATCTAAACATGAAATTTATTGATGCCTCATATACATGTTACACACAGACTAAAGGAAATTTTACATGACACTTTAAGTAATTTTTGTGCACAGAACAAAGTTTTATGGTGTGAAATTTTCCACTTGTGGTATCACACTGGCACTCAAAAAGCTTTGGAGTTTGGGGGATTTCAGATTCCAGAGTTTTTGATTATAGGTGCTCAACCTATATTTACAAAAATTACTTTAGAACTCTGTTTTTCTCCTATGCGTATCACTAAGTATTATACATTGCTTCCAGTGAAAATACCATGCATCCGTATTGGAAATGTTTCTCCTTTTCAAATTACATTTGAATTTTGAAGGTCTGGACTCTCTTTATACTTCAGTTAACTTAAGACTCAGGAGATCATAATACTGGCAAGCCTGGTTAGCAATAAAAGAAACAACAAACACTGCACTGGGATGGCTAGAAAAGTAAAATATCAGACATTCCAAAATTATTTTCCAGGCTCCTCTGCTGACCTCCTAGAAAACCTCCGGTTTCCACTGAGCACTAGTTAAAAACCACTGCTGGGTTGGATTCCAGCTACTTCTTACATATGTGGCCAGCCTCCCCACCCACAGAGCTCAGCCGTTCTGGCAAACGCCAATATTTGGCACGGCGCATGGATGAATGCAATTGGATGGAACCGTAAGTAGAAATGAAGTTCGCCTAGATCAGATCATGAGATAAATGTCTAACCGTCACTCCCCAACCCCCTTTTTAAAATGTAGCCACTTTCAGCTTTCCTCTCCTGAAAGAAAAATCTGAAAACCAAGCACACCACTTTTTCTAGACTTTGCTTACTCTAAATAATGCAGTCAATCCAGCCTTGTCTTGGATGATGGTGTGCAGCAATAACACCCCCCCCCCCATCACCAGCCCTGCCAGCGCCAGCACCATCCTACCAGAGCCAGACCCTCCCCGAAAAGATCATTTGCAGAAAAATATCATCCAGTGGTCACCAAGGGGCTGCCCCTAGGGAACTTTTATGTCCTCGAGTTGAGGGATAATGAAATTTACCTTGAGCTGCAATACACTGACACCCCCTTACAGGTATCAAGTGCCTGATCGCATGCAGCAAAATATAAATCCAGGCAGCCCAGCATCTATCCATGGATCTATCTGCTGCTGGAACACGGAGGTCTGCGAAAAGAGGCTGTGCAGTTAACCACACGTGGCATTCATCTTTCTACGATGATGAATCAAGAGACGAGATATTCACTCTGTTAAAAAGAACAAACCAGGGAAGAAAATCCACAGCTCATTATCACTTCAAAAACCGAGCAGGGTTTGAACAGGGAATGGAAGAAGCAGAGATGAGAACACAAGGACATGTGTCCTCCCTGTAAGAGCTTGACAGAAATAAATCAACCCCACTGAAGCTACAACGCAACCCCCACAGGCCAGGGAGTGTGGGAGTGTGTTTGCTCTCCTTGAAGTTTCTGAAGCATCCTTGAGGTTAGTCAAGTGTGGAGTAACCTAGATGAAAGGAGATGAGCACTGGAGTGGCCACCAGGAAACTACGAGGAGCCCTCCTCTACACGAGTGTGTAGGCAGAGCACTGACCAGGGCAGGACAATAGATACTGAACTCCTGGCGCCGGCACCTCGCAGGTTCCTGTGACCACAGCTAGGCTGTGACCTTGCTCAAGCCAGATCAGGAACACAGGTGATTTGGGAGCTGTGAGTTAGAGCTCGTGTGCAGTGCAGAGCGAGCAAGTCATGGTGTGAACGAAGGGAAACCAGGGAGTGGGGGCCGGCACACCAGTCACCAGCCATACTGCGTAGTGTTGGATGGGTGACCGTGTGATTCATTGTCTACACAGGGACACTTTGTGTTCACAGTCCTGTCTATACAATTGGAGGAAACAAACAAACAAGAATGGAGGGTCGCTCCAGTTGTGGACAATGTGAGGAGAGAGAATGGGAGTGAGTGACCTCAATTTAGCCCTTCTTTCTCTGACAGATATTTATGCTACTTCTCCATCCCACTCCCCCATCTGGAGAAAGGAAGTCCTGCTCCAACTGGGCAGCATCTGAGGTCAAGGTCAGCCCCACAAAGGTGGAGGCCCCCCTACAGATGGTGTGCACCAAAGGCACCCCAACTGGGTCCAGAAGGTGGTGGCTGGGTCATATGGACTTAGGTGTGGGTCTAGACTGTAGTACTTAACCTCGCTGAGCCCAAGTTTGTCACATCTACAATGAGAGGGCATCATTGTGAGTATTCAATGAGAAAATCTATGCTTGCAAATATGATATTAATGCAGCTCATCAAGCATTCCTCCCCACTCTAATCCCAGGCATAATTTATCTTTTAGTTATATGTATTGTTTTATTCAAGGCACAGCACCTGCTATGGAGAAAGATTTCCAAATGTGCGAATTATTGGTTGATATGATTTTGTCCCTCTACCTTCTCTTGTCACTTACAGTTGAAACTATTATAAGAACCATGAAGAATGCAGTGAGGAGTCAAATGCTGTCATTGTTGATGCCTTAAAAGTCTTGAGGTCAAATTATCTCACGGTTAGATGTGGAAATACAAACTTTAAGAAGTAATGTGGAGGAAAATCATGCAGAGTAATTTGAGAAAGAATCCCAGGGTGAACCCACATGGTGGTTCCGCAGAGGAGGTAGTTAGCGCCTAGCTATCATGTCCTGGACCTTGGAGAGGTGGGGGAAGGGCTTTCCAAGAAAAGGGGAAGTAAATACAGGGGCAAATTCCCTGGCACAGGCAAGGAGGCACTTGGAGGACCTGGAGGGAGATCAAAGAGGAGGGAGGAAGAGGAGCAAGGCAGAGGGCAGAGAACTACTCCAAGCGAGGGGGAGGGGTGGGTGGTAGAGTGCCACGGAAAGCCTGGAAAATAATTTACCCCACTCATACCTCTTGTGTGACGTTGTGTGCTCCTCTGGCCACCGTGTGTTCGAATTTAATAAAGAGTAATGAAAAGCCACTGAAGACTTTGAAGCACTGAAGAAGCAGGAAACATGATCTACTTTTATTATTATTTTTATTGTTATTGTTAGTAGTATGTATGTATGTATGTATGCATGTATTTATTTGATACTGGGGATTGAACCCAGGGGCATTCTACCTTCTAGCTACACCCACAGCCATTTTTAATTTTTTTGGTTTCGAAACAAGGTCCTGCTAAGTCATTGCTGAGGCTATCCACAAACCTGCAATCCTATCTCAGCCTCCCAAGCACTGGGCTTACAGGCCTGCGCCCCCCACGCCAAGGCTGATCTACTTATATTTAAAAAGTAAAACGTATTATTCTGGCTTGAATAGAAAATTAGTGGGTAAGAAAACAAGGAGTTGAACAGAACAAGTGGGACACTCACTATAATTCAGGAAATAGTGAATAGCCACTTGGGCTGGGTGATCTTTTCTTTTTATTTATTTATTTATTTTGTGTCTGTGTGTGTGTGTGTGTGTGTGTGTGTGTGTGTGTGTGTGTGTGTGTGTTACTTGGGATTGAACTCAGAGGCATTTTACCTTCGAGCTATACTCCCAGCCTGATTTTATTTCTTATTTGGAAACAGAGTCTCACTAGGTTGATGAAAGTCTCACTACTTGCTGAGGCTGTCCTGGAACCTGCGATCCTCCTATCTCAGCCTCCCAAGTACTGGGATTTCAAGTGTGCACCACTACGCTCAGCGAGCTGGGTGATCTTGATGACCAGGGACAAGTGGATGGACTGAGAATATACATGGGGAGGATGCTGGTGACACTTGGTGAGAGGAGGTGTCGGGGGAAACCGAGGGAGGTGTCAACCATAGTTCTACTCAATGCTATGGACTCTGAAATAAACAAAGACTGGGAGAGGAAATTAAAAGTGTGGCTTGGATATGTAAATTTTCATGTAGTTTTCAGATAGCGAAGTGGAAAATCTCAAATATATATGAATGCGAAGGACGCTCCCCACCAAAAAAAGATGTATGTGGCCTGGATGGGCAGAGTTGAAAACAATGCAGTGTGCATGCTATTTAAAAATGAAGGTGTTCCTCTGTACTTGTTTTATCTTCATTATTTTATCTATTTATTTTTATATGCTTTTATTGGTGCATTATGGTCTTGCATCATAACGTGTATCATGTTGACATTGACATTGGTGCACACAGCGCTTGGTATGTACCCCCACCTCCTTGTTTGTGAAGATAAAATAATTGTGCTTGAAAATTGCAATAAACCATTAAAACCTTGAAAAAAAATAAAGATGAGGGTAGATACGATCACCCTGTAGAAAGAAAAGAGGGAAAAACTTCTTAAAAACCCTCCTAACCCCATTCCCTCATTGGCTTTAAGAATTATAAAATAATAACAATGACAACTTGATCTTTGGCAAAAAAGAAAGCTAGGCATGGTGGTGTGCACCTGTAATTTCAGTACTTAGGAAACTGAGACAGAGGGATCACAGGTTTAAGACCACCCTCAGCTATTTAGCAATACTCTCAGCAACTTAGCAAGATCCTATTTCAAAATAAAAAAAAAAATAAAAATGAAAAGGGCCCGAGGTGGAGCTCAGAAGTACAATGTCCTGGGTTCAATCTCCCGTACTACAAAAGAAAAGAAAAGAGAAGAAAAAGACATATCTCATTAGCCACTTGATTGTTTACTATCTGCCTATGTAAACCCCTTTCCCATGTTCTGTTAGGGATGTCTTTTTAAACTTGATTTATGAGTGCTCTTTGTACTTTGAGGATATGAAAACATTTCCTGCCATGTTGCAAATAGTTTTGTGTGTTGTTTGTCTTTTAAGAGTCTTTGTAAGATTGGGCTTATCTCTTATTTATTTATTTACTTATTTATTTATTAGCAATATGATTCTTTTTTTCTTAGAGATAGATTTTTCTTTCATGATTTTGCCTTTGGTACAGAATTTAGAAAGTCCTTGCTCAAGGCTTTAGAATAAAAATACAAAAATGTAGCAACCCAGAAGTTTATTATACCATTGATTATAACGGTAATTTAAAAAAATAGAGACAGCCTAAGAATATATCAATATTTGCTTTATTAAAGATGTGATTTTCCATTTGATGCAAATGGAATGATTTTTAGTCCTTAAAATTGATGTGTCTCTATTTACTGACATTGAACTATCTCTACTATGTATTTGGTGAAAAAATATATAAAACATCATTATAGAATGACTCCCTTTTAGATAAACTGTTTTATGATAACAACTACATTTTTGTTTCTGTGATAATAGAGTCAACCTTTTATTTATGCATGTCATCTCCCACTTAACTCTCAAGCTTGTATATTCTCTTCATATATTTCTTATTTTAAAAATTAACTAACTGGTTAATTAATTACATTTTATACAGATCAAAAGTGGTCATTTATGACTTCTAAAATGCGTACTACTACTAATGATGGCTAACATTTATTTAGCACATACTATGTGCTGGAATCTGTCCCTTGTATACATCAATTTGGAAGGCAAGAGAACTGGCGACAAATGTTCCAGCGACCACATAATGAAGTTATCACTGCCTTCCACCTAATTGGCAAGTTAGAAGTTTGGCTGCTGACAGCCATTCATACAACTGCTCCAGCACTTTCCTGGAGGCATCAGCTGGGAGCTTTCCTCCCTTTCATGGCCAGGGGCAAACATTTAAAACAACCCAGTATTGACTTTGACAGTTTCCCACCTGCCTTTTTGCTCTGCTCCTGGCATCTCTAGAGAGCTGAACCAGCAAACTACCCTCAGCTCCAGGTTCTGTTACCCACAGAGACCTTCCTCACCCGCCTCCCAGGGTTCCACCGACATCTCCTCTCCACCAGCAAAGGGAAGTCTTATTTCCTTTACAATCTTGGTCTTATCTAGGAACTATGTGGAAGGCAACATAAGTTGATTTTTTTTTTTTAATTTTCTGATGGAGTCATAGCTGACAGTCTATTGACTGTGCTGGAGTTGAATCTGAAATAAAATTATTTGCATTGAAAATAAAATTCAAGCTGGATGTGATGGCACACGCTTGTAATCCCAGGCTGACACCAGAGGATCCGGGTTCGAGACCAGCCTCAGCTACCTAGTGAGGCTCTCTGCAACTTAGTGAGACCCGGTTTCAAAATAAAGAATAAAAATTAGGGCTGGGAGTGTAGCTCGGAGGTAGAACGCCCCTGAGTTCAATCCCCAGTACTGAAAAAAAAAAAAAAAGAAAAGAAAATTCATTTGTGAAAGGGGGGAGGGTACTCTTATTGGTGGAATATTATTTAGTATGGCCGACTGGGATGAAAACATCTCCACACAGCCACACATGTCTTGGACTATCGTACTCTGGCTAACGGTGCACTTCCGATGGCTGTAGTGCATGAAGTCAGGAGCGTGGGGACCACAGGTAGAGATGAGGTCACTAGAGATGAGGTCACTGCAGCAGGATGCTCTTGACTTGCTTTTCTTCATTGTCTGAACTTCATAACCCTCAGATGATCTCAATCCTCTGCCTCTTGCCTGTTTTCCTTTGTTCTGAGACATTGTCCCCACATCGGTGGCCATGAGGTTCTACTGTGGAAGGGAGCCACAGGGAGTGGGCTCCTTGTGTCTGAAGGCATCTCTCCAAGGGAGGCTCAAGGTGATGTGCAACGCAAGGCAGACCCAAACCATCGCTCTCGCTCGTGCACTCGCTCCATCGGCTTCCCATTTCCTGTCTCCAAAGAGTCTCACCAGATCCGACACTGGCCAGGACTTGAGAAAACTGAGAAACCACACTGTCTTGGTCCAGAGAAATAGACACACAGGGCTTACATTTTTCTCTTCCATTAGCATTCAAGTATTTTAATGAATACCAGATTTCACTATTTGTTCCTAGGGGAGGATATTTGAGTTTTCTGTGGCTCGTTTCATTTTTAATATTTAAATTTTTTTTTTCCCTCAATGAAGCACAGCCGTAATTACATTTGTAAGAAGTAGGCTGTGTTTGGTTACTGGAACTGTTTTCTAAATGTGGTGACAAAAATTAACTTCGTGTTCCTTTGGTAAGGTGCGGTTTCCTTTTTATCCTTTTAATTTGTTAAGACCTAAAGGTTTTTAAGCCCAAAATTACCAAATGCTGTAATGT